>PVKM010002507.1:0-64407 GCA_004027735.1 Carollia perspicillata | reverse complement strand
CACATCCTCTCTGCCCTACTGTCTGTCTCTGCCACTCCTACCAGTCTGGATGAATGTTTCTTTATCTCCTTGGTTGTCGGAGTTCCATGCAGTTTAATTTTCTGGAAGTTCTGTTTTTTGTTTGTTTGTTTGTTTGTTTTAAATTGGTTATTATCCTTCTTTTGGTTGTGTGAGGAAGCCTTTCTACCTATGCCTCCATTTTGGCCAGAACCTGTTTTCTTTTTACTTTTTTTTAATATTGTTTTTCAAGTATAGCTGTCTCCATTCTCTCACTACCACCCTCCGCCCCACCCATCCCTACCCCTTATCCTTGATCCCACCCTCCGTTGGCTCAAGTTTAGATTTGTGTTTCTTTTTCGATTTAAGAATTGATTAACAGAAACTTAAAATTTTCAGATGGGTGTAGCTTTTTGTTTCTCAATTTTGTTTTGTAATTTCTAGTTTATTGCATAATTATCAGAGGATGTTTTCTATACATTTCATACTTCTTGGAAATTTTTGAGGTTTTCTTTGTGGCTGAAAACATATTCACATATGTATGTTCCATGGACACTTGAAAATAAGGTGCAGTCTATTTTCAAGGCCAGCGTTTGATATAGATTAGTTATATCTACCTCATTAATTATGTCTGTGATATTTTCTTACTTTTTATCTTCTCAATATGTTATAAAGTGAGAAACTGGAATTAAAATCTCCTACTACTAGTATGTTAGTTATTCCTGAATATTGTTGCCTAGGTGTCAAATAAACCTTTTGTCTTCATTGTGAATTGAATCCTTCATAAAAGGTCCTTTCTGCACATTGGCCTTAAGAAAGTGACAGCTTCTACTTCCTTTTTCTTGGAGACTTGAGCTACCATGTTAGAAGGCTGAGGCCACTATCCTGTAGAGGCTCAGTGGAGAGGCTTTGAAATCACATGGTGTGGAAATGTAGATGAGCCCAGACATCACTGACAAGGTCTTAGGCATGTGAGTGAAATCTTGGACCTTTAGACCAACCTAACCACCACCTGAAAACTACTGAGTGACCCTAATCAAAACCATGTAGAGCACAAGAATTGCCCAGCTGAATACTTCCTGAATTCCTGACCCATAAAAATATGAGATATAGTAATTGGTTATTGTTTTAAGGTATTAGGTTTCAGGTTGTTTGGTACCAGCAATGGATAACTGAAATATCAACAATTTTCTTCTGTTCTGTTCTGGGAATGCTTTTTCTCTCACGTGTTCTTTGCTTGTTGCTAATAGCTTTCTCTTAATGCTATTCTCTTTATTGTTGTTTGCCATTGAAAGAGTCGCCTTTTCCTGCACCAGCCTTGTTCCAGGTATGGAGGGTATATAGGATGGGGAGGGGCCAGAGTGGCTTTCTAGGGTTCACAACCCATGAAAGTCTCTTCTTTTCTTTTTTAAGATTCTATTTATTTATTTTTAGAGGTGAAGAGAGGGAGAAAGAGGGAGAGAAACATCAATGTGTGGTTGCCTCTTGCATACCCCCTACTGGGGACCTGGCCCACAACCCAGGCATGTGCCCTGAGTGGGAGTCAAACCAATGACCCTTTGCTTCGCAGGCTAGCACTCAATCCACTGAACCACACCAGCCAGGGCCAAAAATCTCTTTTCTGCTGCCACAGAGATAAACTGTTTCCTAAAAATATGACTGTCTGTGATTTGATTTACATCGCTGAAGGAAATTGAATTGAACCTCACTTTGGCTTCTTCCCTACTCACCCTAGTTTCTATACTGTTATTTGTTGTTGTTGTTGTTTTTTTTTTGCAAATGAAGAATGTAGATAATCTTCTTCAGGGTGAGCTCCTCTCTGCCAGGAAGTGTAATTTTGCTGGCATTTTTTTAGATCTGCTGACTCCTGGGTCTTCTTGCTATATTCCCCATGCTTCTTCTCTTTGTTTGCTTTTGTGAGACTTGTTTTGGACAACCCTTAGACATATTTTGGAGGCTGCAGATATGTCTCTTTTACACATGCAACCATTTTTCAACATTTTGTTGTTACCACTTCCTTTTGGTTTTGTATGAGTCCCAAGAGGGAATGTTCTTGTAGAAACACAACTTGGTCATTCTGTTCATAAGCAGCTGTGTGTATGTGTGTGAGTTTTAACCTAGCTGTAAAGGGATTTGAAAGTGGGATCTGTGGTTAAACTGAGTTGCTAAATGCATCTCTGATCCAGTTGGACTTTAGCCAGATGGTGAATTTTTTAACTTACCAATGAAGAAATGGTAATAATCATTAAACAAAAAGTGAAACAATATTCTGTGTTGATAACAATAATAATTGTTGAATATTTAGTTCCTCCTGGACATGGTATTGAGTAGTTTACATAGATTATTTCATTTAATACTCACAGTAATTCTCTAAGTTAGGAACTATTATTTCACCCTGTTTAACAAGTAGAGACGTAAGTCTCAGCTAAATAACTAGTCTAAGGTTACAAAGCTAGTTAACAGCAGGGATGGGTTCCAATGAGTTTAAATTGAATCCAAATTGACTGCAGAACTCATCTCCTTAAACATTCCTCACCATACTTTTATTCTGTTTTTAAGAATTAAAAATACTAATGTAAATACTATTGTTCCAGTGCTTATGTAAAAAAGTATCTTACAGATGTCTGATCTGTACTTCAAATGACAGAGAGACAAAGCAATTAATATAAAACTGGCATAAAAAAGCATTTAGTGTAGTTCTGCAGAATGTGTTTTTCTAAGGTGAGCAGGCATAGAGCAGGAATTTTTAGCCTTGACACTGTTAACGATCTGGGCTAGGTAACTGTTGTGGGAGGCTGACCTGTGTGCTGTATAGGATGTTCATTAGCCTCTCTGGGACCTATCCACCAGATGATGATGGCACTGCTCCCCTCAGTCATAACAATAAAGAAGAGTACCTCCGACATTGCCAGTTGTCACCTGGGAGGCAAATCTCTCACAGCTGGAAACCATTAGCCAATAACACAAATATATTCCATTATTTAGACCCCAAACCAGTCAGCTAGATATTTCATGTATTAAAAAGAAATCTCTATCAAATGCATGCTGTGTGTCAGGCACCATTTTCTAAGTTCTTTACTCATTTAATCCTCCAAAGTATAAGGTAGATAGTTATTAGATATACAAATTATAATTCCCCGGCCCTGTTAGTTAGACATGATGTAGGAGATATACTATGTTATAAGAGGAAATACAAATCATTGCCTTTCTAAGAAATAAAAACTCACTTTGTACATAGTTATAGTACTATTATCACATCTAAATATTTAAAAATAATTTGATATCAACTATCTAGATAGTGATCACATTTTTCTGATTGTCATATAATTGTTCTTACAGTATTCATATTGAATCTAAATAAGGTTCATGTGTTGTTACTGGTTGATTTGTTTGTAAATTATCTTTCTTATTATGACTTTTCATGAGGTAAAATCCGCCTTTTAAGCCTTTTTTATCTATATGTTCTCCATTTTTTCATTGCAGAAAAGGGTCATTTGTCTGGTATATTTTCCTATCCTATGATATCTGATTTTCCTATAAATTAGTATTTAGATCTAGAGAATTGTCCAAATAATTCAAGCTCCTTTAAAAATGTTATTTATTTATTTTTTGGCAAAATTACTTTGTAGGTGATGCTATGTTCTTTTATCAAGAAGCATATAGTTTCTGGTTAGAGGCATTAATGATCGATCAAATATCAGATCCATTGATCTATGATGGGTTACAAAACTGTGATAGTTTAATTCTATCATTTCTTCTTTGTTTTTTAGCTGGGATGACTATAAAAAACTTCCGTCAATCATTTTGTTACCTTGAGGCATAGTTATTCGTAAATTAGGTTAAGTGTTCACTTTTCTTGTCTTTATTTACAGTCTTCAAAACAATCAGTTGGCTTCGTAGCATCCTCCAGAGGAATTTGTTGAGTTGTGTAGGTTTTTTCTTAAGTGTTATTATGAATATAAATCACATATAAATAAACATACTTAATGAACTTGACTTATTAGAGTTGTTATCTACATACTCGAATAGTCCCAGTTTTAACAGGTGGAAGTCTTTCTTTCTCTCTTTTTTTAAAATTATTTTTATCCTCACCCAAGGACATTCTTACTGATTTTAGAGAGAGGGGAAGGGAAAAGAGAGGGAGAGAAACATCGATCAGTTGCCGCTCGTACATGCCCTGACTGGGGACTGAACCTACAACCCAGGCATGTGCCCTGACTAGGAATTGAACTGAGACCTGGCTATTTACAGGATGACTCTCCAAACAACTGAGCCACATTGGCCAGGGCTCACCATTAGGAGTCTTTGATTTTTAGCTCCTGAGATTCTTTGTCATCGTGCTGATAAATTCTGATACTTTCCTTGCTATTTGGGTTGACAAAATGTTTTAAGCTCATCTTTTACATTCCGTGCTTCAGACCTGGAATTAACTATAATCTTCTGTAAGGAGACTTTTCTCCTTTTAGTGAGAAGTTACTTTTAGTAACCATAATCTAGGTACTAGTGGTGTTCATTGCTACTGAGCTGCTTATTATTTTGAGGCCTTTTCAATGCTAGAGTTAGACTATGAGTGTTACTTTTAAAGATAGAATACACCGTAAGTTCATATGCCCATTTCCTACTCAAATTTAGAACTTTCAGAGCTTCTGGGCTTTTGCTTTAGTCACTTTATATTTGTGTTTCTTTTAAATAATCTAAAAACCTTAAGTTATAACAATATTGGCATAATCACTCATTTTATTTATCCCTAAATATCAGCAAACATATTTTTATATCCAGCAAATATATATTTATATTCATCCTCTTAGAAAAGCAGAAGCCATTTTAAATACTTTTCCTCATCTTGTTTCTGTTTCACTTCACAATATATCTTGGAGATTTCTCTGTAATAGCTTATTAAGATATTGCCCATTCCCTTTTATATCTGCATAGCACTCCCCTCCATGGCTGCACCATAGTTTGTTCAGCCAGTTTTTACTGATAGATACTTGGGTTGTCTCCAGCCTTTTACTCTTCCAAATAATATTGCAGCTAAGAACCTTGGGCATACATTTTTTTTTAACTATTTTTGTCATTGTGGCCTAGAACATATGTCTTTTATTTTTGCCAATGTTTCTTTGTTTAGGAATACCCTTTAATAGTTCTTTTAGAGAGAATCTAGGAAGGATAAATTATTTTATTTCTTTGAACATATATATTTTTGCCTTTAAATGATCGGTTTTCTGGGCAAAGAAATTTAAGTTAATGGTTATTTTGTCTCAGTACGTTAAAATAGTACACCTTTAATTAAAATTACATTAAAATAGTACACCTTTAATTAAAAATAGCCTCTATTGTTGCTAGTGAGTAGTTGGCTGTTAATATACATTCCTTTATAGGTAGCTGCCATTTCATCTGGTTGCTTTAAGATACTCCTTTAGTTTCAGATTTTCTATAATTTTGCTAAAGTGTGCCTGGTATGAGTATATTTTTATTTACCTTGTTTGGTTTTTATTGACACTTTAAATGGAAAAGTCTTGTCTTTCATCAGTTCTGGAAAAAATTCTTAGTCTTTTCCCTTTCTATTATCACATCTCCTCCACTCCAAAAGGTGCTGGATTAAAGGCACTTCTTTACCCCAGCACCATTTCCTCCTCATGCTCCTAGTAGTTGTATTTGTACTTTCTCATTCTACTTTCTATGTCTTTTAATTTCTCTCTCTTTTTAAAAAAATTTCTTATAGGCTCTCATTTTAGCAGTTTGGGAATTTACTTAAATATTCATTAATATTCACATTTTTAAAAAGTTCCATTCATGTTCTTATTGAGTGTTTTTCTGTGCAAAGTAATTGTGTGTATATTAGGATGTTTACCAGGATTTATGCTTGCCTGAAATGGCCCCTAAAGGATAAAAACTGTGGCAAAAGAGGCATCAAGTAACTCACATTCTAAAGAAAGCCCCCAGCAATCAGGGCTTATTAAGAATAGCCTAACTGACTCTGCTATCTCCAGAAATACCCAAGAACTATACAGTCAGAACATGAAGTCTCTCCTTTCATAAAGGAAAGAAAGATTTCCTTTCACTAGGAAATCATGAGAACCAAGAGTGACTAGTCTAGTAGAGTATGCTCTCCTGCCCCTCAAAACTAGGTGGTGGTGGGCCCTGACCAGGGGGTTCAGTTGGTTGGAGCCTTGTCCTGTGCACCAGAAGGTTGCGGGTTCAATTCTCAGTCAGGGTAAATACCTAGGTTGCTGTTCCATCCCTTGGTTAGGGGTATGGGAGGCAGCTGATGGATGTTTCTCTCTCACATTGATGTTTCTCTCTCCCCCCACCCACCTCTTCTCTCTCTGAAGTCAATAAACATATCCTCCAGTGAGGATTTAAAAAAAAGAAAACTAGGTGGTAGGAAGCACCAAGCAACATTGGCATCTCATTCCCCAGTTAGGTAGCAGACTTGATGATATGCCTTTTTGCCTACCTGAGTGGCAGGTGAAGAGAACCTGAGAAAGAGCAGAGGGTACAGCAGCATGGGCGCTCCAGGGTGAAGCCAGGAGCTCTCCCCACTATTTGGCAGGTAAAATTCACTTGGATCAAGTAGACACAGTGGAAAGTAGCCATCAATGAATATTTTGCTAGATGCCACCTGATAAGTAAGGCCACTGGGAGGAGAGACCGCAGTGGCAAGAGGCTATGGAATGAACTTCCCAGGCCTGCAGCTAAGAGTGTTGGAAGACGTGAGTCCCCACCAACTGCTCTTCTGTGGAGGGTATGGAGACCCAGAGACTGCTCTAGAGAACTCATGAGGGGTCCAGCTGTGCTTTGCCTTTCTGCTACTTTTCAGAATCTTTTGTTTCTTTGATCAGTAGCTTTAATGTTATTGTATTAGGATAGATCCCTTCTTTTTTCTTCTTTATTGCTGTGTGCTGGTCTTCAGTACTTTTTATTCATTTTGTTTGCCCTATTAATCTCAACACTGGCATTTTAACCTCTGTAGGCTGTATTTTGACATACAACTCCCTGGGGTTTGATGGGATCTTTCATATTTCATACTAAAGCAAGCCTGCTTTAGTCCAACCAGCATTTATTTTTGGCTTCCTTCTCTGTTTCCAGGTGTCCAGTCACTGCTGTCTCTTTCTGCACTGACTTGGGTCCTCCTTTGCAGTGGCAGCCACTGTCTCTCCTGATGCTCCTCATCACCAGCACTCACCTGCACTTTGCGCTCCAATGAAGGGGCCACTCATGCAATCAGGTAGGAAGGGATCGATTTTTCCAGAGTGATTTATATCCTCTGATAATTGAGCTATCATCAGTGACACTGCTGAACACACAAAAGAAAGCAGCACCTCTAGTTACAAGGAGAGCTCAGTCCTTGGAAACTTCTGAAAATAGTGACAGGACCATTGGATATCAAAATAAAACTCAAGCATCATCAGGGGCCCCTAGGCAGCATATATGAATTTAAAAGAAATACTTTATATTCAAGGAAAATATATGGTCATGGACAAAGCCAAACAGACACACTTGAACCCTAATATTACCTTCATGGTCTTTGTGATTCTTTCAATAAACAGAGCTTGTTAGGAAGATGTGCACTCTCTCCCACAGTATTATCACATCCAAAAGTACAGATACACATCACCAACCATTGAAACACCATGTGCACCACAAGTGGTTAGGAGTGTTGAACTTGACTATCAGAAAGGCTTGGTTTTTAATCTTGACATTGATGTTTAGTTGTTGTGTAACCTTGGGCAAATCACTCATCCTCTTTAAGCTTTTGTTTTTTAAAATAATAATACTATCACTGAATCATAACTCACATGAAGATTAATGTGAAAATCAATGCACAGAAACACTTGATACCTGCCTTATAAACTCACATGGTTAGCTTCTCTTTGGACCATGAGAATAAAACCTATGTTAGAATAAACTTGATTTGTATTTCTCTCCTCTTGGCTTTTTATTTTTTTATTTCACTGACAAGACAGAACGTCAAGCAAGTTACATTTTTGGACAAAGGTGTGACTGCTGAATGTTATAAATATTGAAAATTGAAATTTAAACAGAATTTGCAAGAAGGCTATGTTCTGTGTAAACAGTGAATCATGAGGGCAGATGGATCCTTTCATATCTTAACATGGTTTCTAGGTTATGGGCCCTCTATTTATTGTCTTACCTCAGGCCGACCCCATTGAATGACAGCACAGAGGATAGTGATTTCTTTATTACTGGAGCGATGGAAGGCAGAAGATAAAGAGTACACCTCTGGATCAGAGTTTTTAAGATTGGAGACCATCTGACCAGGCTGTCTTTCTGAGTGTAAGGCCAAAAAAAAAAAGGTACATGAAACTTTGAGTTTCCTCCTTTCTTGCTGGAAAAACCCATCATGTCAGAACCTTGAAAATCTTGCTGTCTGCCCCTTGCTTCCTGTGGTCAGAGTGTGAATGTGGCTTAGAATGGAAATGTGAGAGTATGGCTTTGGAGTAAAGACAGACCCCGGCTGGATCCTGGCATATGGTCAGTGTCCTGTAAATAATGTCTATTATCATTTTTACTCCCAATTCAGCTATTGTACTTTAGTCACATTGATTCTTAATCTTCCTTTGAATGTTTCTGTGTAAAGGAGGCTTTAGGTGATTAGTTTTGGGTTCTTAGCTTTTATATTTTTCATTTTGACTTCTGTCCATGTAGCCAACCTACCTATGCTAATTGCAGCACTTTCAATACAGAAGGTGTTTCTTAGATACAGGGTCTATTCCAAAGCATGCAAGGAGGATTGACAGGTCATCCTGGGGTGGGCTCCATTTTACTTTCCAAATTTAGCTTTTCTTCTCAACTTGCTCCAGAATCTTTCCATTTAAAAACCCTCACTTTAGTAGCAGGGTTTTATGTAACACTATCCCTCCCCTCTATATATCTACCAATTTGGCTGGGAAATCTTATTGAAAGGGGCCAAGGGACCCCAATGCTTGGTTTTTGAATATGTACATATTACTGCTTATCTTCTTCTCTTCTTGTCTGTTGATCAGAGCTTTGACACCCTATAGTTAGAGAAGCCATTAGGATTTTACCAGCTTTTATGTTGTTTCACTTTGGCATCCTCTTTGGCCCCAGGAGTTTCCTATTCCCTCTCTTCTGATGTATTTTCTCTTAGTGGACACCCTCCTTTTCTGGACATATCTCAAGTCATCCTTCCTTTGGGATGAGATGATGATAGTGACAAGTAAGATTTACTGAGCATTTTTCATGCATAGACACAATTGAAAGTACTTTATAATATGAATATATTGAGTAGTCATAACTGAAATAGATACAATTATTATATCTCCATTTTACAGATGAAAACTGCTATGAGAGAGGTTCAGTAACTTGTACAGTGGCAGCAAATAGGTTATGGGATGCCTGGACATTCAGGAGCTAATTGTGGAGAATTTCCTCTGTAGGTACCTCTGAGCTCTGGACACTGATGTCCAGGGCCCCGGCTTAGACAGTCCTGAATAAGGCACTTTTTGTCATCAGGAAGAGCACAACATAAGAACATTTCCTACAAAATTTACAAAATGCTGGAATAATGTGCCATTTTTGCAAATCCCTTTAAAAGCAAGTCTGCCAGATAACATTTATAACATCACCCTTTGTACTCAGAAAAAAATATTATGAAGTAATAAAAAATACTAAAATAAGGTCACCTCCCTCCTCTTATCAGTGCTGAGAAGGTTATTTTTAGAGCTTGCTTTCCAAACAAAGAAAGTTGAGCCAAAGAAGTCACTGCCACTTGAAAATCAGGTGAAAGTCAACAACATTGCTGCTTATAAAATTAGAGACAATAATTTCCCAGGAGAGTTTCTTACCATGCTAACTAATTTCTAAGTTAAAAAAAAATTAGAAAAAATTCAATCCAACAACAGGCAATTTTGAAGAGAATTAATTTAGGAACTTCCCACTAAGTAGAAATTAGAAAGCTAGAATTATTTTTTGGTTAATTCTAAAACTGACTTGTGTAGACATAGTCTATGTGGAGAAAGGAGACCATGATTTGAAACATGCCCATGCCAACCAAACAATGAAATGAAGAGAACAATAAACAAAGGAAACCTTCGCTGAGGCTCTCTTCATTTACATTCTGAGATTACTGGTCTCATCTCTCCGCCGAAATAGCCTTGCGTTACTGGCCGTCCAAAAGCATAATCAGGTGCTAGCGGGAGCTTTCGTTCCGGCAAACTGCATGGAGAATATTTGAATGCTGCCAAGACTATAGGTGCCTGTTTCAAGTTGTCATAGAATGTGCTATAACGTGTCATAAATAAGGGAGGTGTATTTATAAATCTGACATTTAAAATGTGTTCCTAAAATATCTCGTGTGTTTCCTGGCCATGTCAGCCTAGAAATAATGTTTAGTATTTGTTTATGTTACTGGACCACCCCATGAACCTGGGGGAAACATGTTAGAAAAAAAATTATAGCTACGCCAACTATTCTGGGAGATACACGAGCCCTCCATGTTTATCAGGTTGAGGGCACTGTATTTTGATGTCAATAAGCAATTTTTCCAGCCTGGTCTCCTGCCCGACCCTTTTAATCCATCAATATATTATTAGAGATAAAGTTGGTGGATGCCTGCTGCAGTTAGAAGATAAATGACATCTCTGAAGTCAGGCATTAAAGACTAGATTAAGGCCTTGTGACACCGTTTTCAGTGCTCATCTGTGCACTTCTGTTCAACCTATCACACTGAGTGACAAGAAAGAAAAATAATGAACTGGGCTAGGGGAAGAAGAAGGAAAAAAAGGCAGAAAAAGAGAGAGATTTTTTCCCCCTGTAACACACAAACTACATCAGTTCATACTTGGGATTAGACTGCATTTAAAGGAAGAAAAAGAAAGAAAATGGGGAATTGGGAAGGGCAGGGAAGGGGCTATTCTATAAAGATGAAAATAGGCAGGAAAAAAGGACATGAAAGCCAATAATTCCATTTCTGCCTGGCCCATGTGGGTTTTGGTACTCCTCACTTGCCACCCAGCCTCTCCCACGCAGATCTCTCCCACTTGGCATCCAGTTGGTCTAGGAATCTGCTTCATCCGCAAGTCCGGAGTGCTGACATAAATCTTGTTAAGAGGCAGTGCTTGGTTCTAAATCTTAGTGAATTATGTTCTTCCATTCCTGCCAAAGGATTTCCTTCACACTGCTACTACTATTGGTCTGGTTAGAGGTATTAAAGATTTTTCTGTCTTCTGATAGTGATTTGAATATGGCTCCCGAGCTGACAAATATAAATGTTGAATTTTCTCTGATTGTGTGTAAAACAGCAGCCACAAATAAATTGCAAGGTGCAAGCATAAAGAAAGGGAGAGATGCAGGCCAGGAAAGAGGGCATTAATCAGTGGAACGGGCCCAGGTTTGTGGGCAGGGGTTCTATGGTCTACTCTAAGGCTGATTATGCCCTAGCTCTGTTTCTCAATCATTTATGTAGACATAAAAATGCCCCCTCCCCCTGTGTCATGTCATGTTTATGAGGACAGAAGGGACACAATCTTTGACCTCTTTTGCTCCCAGTGCTTCAATAGTCCTTATTAGAATCCAAGTCATGAGACATCTCATGATGTTCCTGGCACCCTCATTAGTGAAAAACAGAAAGTCCTTACTGATATTTGGTAACTGACTGACTGATAACTCCTAAACAGCTATTTTTACCTCAATTTCTTTCCCAAACTCCTCTTGAGCATTTCATGTAAATTCTTCTGCCATCATGAATGTTTCCTCTTGCCAATTAAACACTAGGCTTTCTGGCCCTGGGCAAGCTTCTCCTGCTGTTCATCTCATCATCCAGGGTCAATGCATTCTGTTTCCAAACCCTGGCCTTTCCTTGCCCTCATATAAGTCTTTTATTTCTGCCTCACCCTTTTCATTAGTACTAGTTCAAGGCATCTTTGTCCCAGGCTTTATCTCTTGATTCACCCTCTGTCCTTCAAATCCATCATACCAGCTGTAACCAAATTGATCTTCCCCAAACTCTTCTTTGAGCATGACATTCCTTGCTAAAAATCTCTTACCATCTAAAAAAAATTTTCAAATTCCTTAGTATAGCATTAAGGGCCTCAAAAATCTGATCCAATTGATTTTCCATTCTTATCTTTTTCTCTTCCTTCTGTAAAACTTAGGCTTCAGCAAATGAATAGTTCACATGTTTCAGACATGGTTATCATTCACTCATTTCTATTTATTTGCTATTGTTCTTGTCTTGAAGTTTCCTTCCTAAATTCTCCATCTGGTCCCAATTCTGTACCTCCCTGGCTCATTCTCCTCCTCCATGTGGCTGCCTATGTCCTCCCCCAATTGTACATGGTGTCTCATGTTGGCAGTTAACTGCCTTCTCTGAAATACTGTGCCTCATGTTGGCAGAATACTTTTAGTTATAAGTGACATAGCATAACTTGGCTCAGAAAGGCAACTGATTAGAAGGCTTGGTCATCATGGAAAAGTCAGACAATCTCTGGGTCTCAAGGAATCCAGACAGAAGATTGCATATCTTCAGAACTCCTTGTTTTGCCTCCACTTCTTTATAATTGTTGAATTATTTTTCTCGAGCTGATAGAAAGATTCTTCCACATCCAAGGTGGACTTGTAGGGTGGAAAAATTGCTGATGGCTTTAATCTCATATGTTTGTAATAAGACACAAACTAATACTTGGGCTTTTTGACTCCAAAGGGAAAAGTCTTGGGTAAGACAACTGATTAATTCAGTAGTTATCAGATGTCCATCCCTTGGCCAAGAAAATAAGGCTGGGAGTGGGGGAGGAAGGTACTATGATTGGTCCAACATGGGCATACACCAGCTATTTGGCCAAAGTGGTTGTAGTTGATTGCAGAAGTAGCCATAATCTTATACTCCTCCCTGTGACTTTATGGCTCTTTTCATTAAAAGGTGGAACCTATTTCCTCATCCCATAAATCTGGGTTGGCCTTGCTCCTTGTTTTGGTGTGAATAGAATGCTGCAGAAGAGATGCTATACTCAGACCAAGACAACAACCCACAAAGTCATTAACTACAGAAATGGTCATTGCTCCAAGCCACAAAGTTTTGAGATGTTTTATTATGCAATAGATTTAATTGGCACAAAAATGGAATGTGTAATGACAGCTGCTTTCCTGGGAACCACATAATTTAGAGTTAGAAGAGTATTCCCCAGAAGCAGGAAAATTGTGTTTAGGGCAGACAAAATCATGGAGGGTGAGATACAGCCACTTATAGACACTTAACAGGAGACTACTGCATTCTGTTTGCTCTCCAACCAGACAGTGGGCTTCTTAGGACAATGTCCAATGTGGTTCACTTCCTCCAGTAACGAGCAGAGGCTAATCTTAGTGAAATGAGTAACTAGACAGGTTTTATTATACCATAATCCTATTTTATGAGTGTATAAGAACTAAAGATCTTACCATTGATTTACCAATATACCTTAGAACTCTAAGAATATTCCTGAAAAAAAATTCCATGTGCTACATAATGATGCAAATTTGGAGCCATACCTCAGCAATAATTCTAATAAAAACTCAATACTAACCACCTCATAGAAAGGAAATACTTCTAGCATCATTTACACTGTAATTTTTATCCATTTTCCCCAGAGAAACTGAGTCTACTCTTTGTCCATCACAGATGAGACATCCATGGCTACCTATTGAGCTTCCACTATGAGTCAGGATATTAGCCCACATTAACTGCCATAATAAAAGCACCATATACCGAGTGCTTAAACCACAGGCATTTATTTCTTACAGATCTGGAGGTTGGGAAGTCTAAAATTGAGGTACCAGCAGATGGGGTATCTGGTGAAGCTTGCTTCTTGCTTCGTAGGCAGTTGTGTTCTCATTGTATCCTCACATGGCAAAAGGCATGAGAGAGTTCTCTGGGGTCTGTTTCATAAGGACACTAACCCCATTAATGCAAGCCTACCCCTTATGATTTAATCACTTCCCAAAGACCCTACCTGCTAACACCTTCACATTGGGGGTTGGGATTTTAACACATGGATTTTGAGGAGGATGCATACATTCAGTCTACAGTAGCTAGGCACTGTGTTAGTCATTATATAAATGTTACCTCATTTAATTTCATCCTCAAAATATCCCTGCAAAGTGGTTTTTTTCATTTTACATATTAGGAAATTGAGGTTCAGGTAATTCAAGAATAATGGCTCCAGCTCACATAGGTGGTCAGTACCCAGGCAGTGATTTGGACACAGGGCTGCCCTGTTCTACTGACCTTTCATACTTGGATATTGTTATGGGGGAGAAAAGGGGACCTCCAAGTTGAGGCAAAATCTCTCTATATTGGTCTTGTCCTCACTTGTGGGTCTAATATATTCACTGGTTTCTTCTTCCTAGATATCTCTCCTTTAAAAAAATTATGTCTTAGAGACAACTGTTTCCTTTAGTTTATCATAGCCTCCAAAGCACAGGGACGATTGTTTGTTTAAGGTCGTGCTCAGTCATGACTTGTCCATGAACTGTAAGTAATAGCTACCATTACCAGAATTCTTGGGGGAGTTACATATAAAGATATTCAAACAGATAGCAAAACTTCAACTCACCACTTTTCTGCATGTAGCAAGTACTAGCTGTGCATGTTCAGGAGATGATCATAAGATATGACCTCTACCTTGATGGACCTTAGAGATTGGTGTGGAAGACAGACATAGACACAATGACCTATTAATGAGGGGTGTGAATGCTAGGTGCACACGTTCACATATCCAAGAGAGTCACAGAGGAAGAGGTGATAATTTCCATCTGCAAGAATCAGGGAGAATTTGTTGAAGAGATGGGCACCTGAGCTGACTCTTGAAGGACATATGGGAGTTAGAAAGACCAAGCTAGTGTGGCATTCTAGTTTAGTGCCCCTGTTCAAAAATGCTTAGTATGTCCCAGAGGGAGAAGGAACATAGCATTGCCTTAGTCTTCATTATCATCAAGCATTGAATGAGGAGGGTTGGTAAGGTGGCAATGAGAGTCACAGCAATGGAATAAGGAAGTATTACAGGCTAAGGGGACAGACAATGGAGAGCTGACAAGATGCCGTGATTCTCTAGGTCTCAGTGACAGTGGCTAGTTTAGATAGGTATTTTCTGAAAGTGTAGAAGTAGAAGGCAGGAGGCGAAACAAAGCAATGAAAACAAATTTTAAGTAAATAGATTTCATTAGATGTAAGGAACTGATTTAAAATATTTTATAGAGAAATTACTAAAAATCCCTATATATTTCTTAAGAAAATGTAAGAGAATTTAAAAAATCTCATTTTTATTGAATTACAATTAGTGTATACTTTGCTTTAGTTGCTATGGGAGGTTAAAAAATGTCTCTTGCCCTGGCCAATGTGGTTCAGTTGGAGCACCCTCCTGTAACCTCCTGTTGTGGATTTGATTTTGGGTCTGTGCACATACCTGGGTTGCATTTTCATCCCTCAGTCTAGGTGGTTACAGTCCCTGGTCCAGGTACATATGAGAGACTACCAATTGATGTTTCTTTCTTGCATCTAAGTTTCTGCCTCTCTCTTCTAAAAATCTATGAAAAAAATGTCCTCACATGAGAATTAAAAAAAAAATTCTCTTAAATAATTGGCAATTTTAATTTCAAAACAGGGCAAGCAGATTTTCAATAAAGCCAGAGAATGTATGTTTGTGTAGTGGGTTGAGTAATATCTCCCAATATTTAAGTCTATCAGAACTTTAGAATATGAACTTTTATGGAATAAACATCTTTATATGTATAATTATGGTAAAGTTTAAGAAGAAATTATACTGGATTGTGGTGGGCCCTAAATTCAAGGACTAGTGTCTTTAGAAGAAGAGAGATACACAGAGAGAACGGTAGTCCCTGTGAACACCGAGGTGGAGAGCTTGGAGTTATGCTGCCACAAGCCAAGGAATGGTAGGAGCCTCAGACGCTGGAAGAGGCAAGGAAGGATCCTCCCCTAGACCCTTCAGTGTGACATGGCTCTGTCAATACTTTGAGTTAGGACTGAGGGCCTCCAGAACCGTGAAAAAAATATACTTGTTGTTTGTTTATGTGTTTAAATCACCCAGTTTGTGGTAATTTGTTAGGGCAGCTCTGGGAAACTAAGACAATGATTAACTATTGGGTTTTAGGGCAGGAGGGTATCTGGAGCAGGCAGGACTTCCTAGAGAGATCAGGCTGGAAAATGGAAGGGTTTGGTGAAGTAAAGAGAAAGAAAGGACTTTCCTGGCAAGAGGAGCAGCAGTAGCAAATGTACTGAGGTAGGAATGGGAAAACCTGGGGGACTTCTGCATGGGGAACTGAACTTGCTTTGATTTGTACCTGGTAGGTAATTCCTGATTTCTTTTCTCTTCACACAGATATACCATTAGAAATAGTCTCACAACTAGCAATTATAATAAGAAGAGTACTTTTGGTTCCTGTATAGACCAAGGAGTGAAAGAGAAAATTAGTGAGGAAGACCTTGAGAATTGAGGTGAAGGCTGGCCCAATGGGGGAACAAAATGAGGAATGTTGTTAAAGCAGATGTTGGGATGTATGCATGAGAAGTATTTCCTGAGATGACATATCATATTATGTATAAACAAACTAATGAACTAACAAAAAACAAGGAAGTGGTGAGAGACAGAGTAAAGAGTGGACTCAATGTCTGTACAATCTCTGAGTTGGGTAAGAAGGGGGAGGAAGTCTAGAAGAGAGATTGAATTAAAGCTACTGTTAGAACGACTGTTCCCTGTTCTGACCACCAGGTGGTGTCATCAGTTTGTGACAGTTTGGTTGCCGCTCAGAATGGCCAAGATGGGGAAAGTCAGGTGTAATGGAATACTACTTGGCTCTAAAAAATGGAGATTTTACCTTTTGCAAGAGCATGGATGGACCTGGAGAGTATTGTGTGAAATGAGCCAGTCAGAGAAAGACAAATACCATATGGTTTCACTTATATGTGAAATCTAATGAACAAAATAAATGAGCAAACAAAATAGAAACAGACTAATAGATACAGAGAACAGACTGGCAGCTGTAAGAAGGGAGGGGGTTGGGGGGATGAGTGAAAAAGGTGAAGAGATTAAACAAAAAAGAAACTCATAGACACAGACAACAATATGGTGATTTCCAGAGTGACAGGGGGAGGGGGCAGGTAGAAGAGGATAAATGGGGGCTAAGTGGTGATAGAAGGAGACTTGACTTTGGGTGGTGAGCAGACAATACAGTGTACAGATGACATATTATATAATTGTACACTTAAAACTATGTAATTTTATTAACCAATGTCACCCTAATAAATTCAGTAAAAAGCTTTTAAAAGTGTAAATGCCTGTGTGCACTCAGCATGGGCTGTTTGCAGGCTATACACTTCTAATTTAGGCAGGAGTCTGTAAAATACAGATATTTCTTAAAATGTCTAGCCTCCAGTTTTACAAAAATTAAAATATGGCCATGAATTTTCTATCTGAACAAATAAGGAAAATCAAGAGAAATTTTATTAGACTTACAAGTTAAAATGTGTATTGTTCTACACCACTACAAAGTCACAACAAATCTTAGGGTTAGAAAACCCTTAGTTTACTCATATCTGATTTTCTGAACATTGCCTTAGGTCCTCAGGTAGATAATCCTGAAACTCAGAAACTGTGTGTTATTCACTTTTCAACCTTCAGCAGGCACAGTATATATGTGTGAATCAGTGTTGGCAGAATGAATGAACTTGATAGAATTCTGTTAATGAAACTGGGAGAGTGGTCCAAGATTCCATTCCTGTTAGTGGTATGGTATGGTATGATATGCTGAAATTTTTTTGGAATATAGGAAAATTTTTCAGTAGGAGAAATTCTTGAGTTTCTGTGTTAGGTTTCTAGGGTTTAGGCTTTAGCAAATGCTCCCTCCCCCTGCCCACAAACATTCTAGGGAGCTTTCAGTTGGTTTTGGGGTACTCATTGAGAGTGAGTGCTCATTCTATTTGCCTGGCCTAAAACAACGAATCGTTGATTTGTAGGGACATCTCTGAAATAAGACCTCACATTGCTGTCTACATTCCTAGGAAGGACCTCAATATTTTTGTAAAGAGAAAGGAATTGGAGGATGGAAAGAGGAACCTCAAACGAGGCTTGCGGTGACTCCTGAGCTGCAAGTCCTGTCTTGTCTTGTCCCAGGATTAGTCCCAATGACCACCACTCTTTGATGTTTTGGACCAAACATGACTTACTGAAAAGCTCAAGATGGTCAGAGTAGGTCTTATTGTGGCCCCTCACAGGGGGCAAAAGATATAAAGACTAAAATTTTGTGCTGGTTACATTCACATCAAACAAACCCATATTTGCAAATAATCCTCCACAGTCCAACACTTTATGAGCAATGACCACTGTGACACCCTGGGAACATGCTTATACATGTGCCTCTGTCACAGCCATGCATGCATATTTCAGTTGAGTATGTCTAAACTAAAATTGAACATTAATTTACCCCCCTCCCAACCTGTAAACCTGGAGGAACAGTTTTTCTTCCTAAAAGTATCTAGATGGTACTCATCTAAAAGATTGGAGAAGGGGAAGGGTTGTCAAGGAACACATATAAAGGACCCATGGACAAAGCCAAAGGAGGGTGGGATTGAGGGTGGGAGGTGGGATGGGTGGGGTAGGGGGAAGCGGTGGCAGGAAAATGGAGACAACTGTACTTGAACAAAAATAAAATTAAAAAATAAAAATAAAATAAAAGATTGGAGCTTTAACCTAGTGGAACCTAACTCCATTCATTATACCTTCAAAACTCTTCCAGATTTTTAACTATTTTATCTTATGCATTCATGCCCTGATTGTTCCATGGTTATCTTACTTGGGAAGAAGTGAGCTCTCAGTTGGCCGTGGAAGTCCTGTTTAGACACCGCTGCCTAGGCCAGTGGTAGGCAGCGAGGCTCATCATCCTGCCTGAGACAGGACCCTCCTTTTGTCCCTCTACGTGCCTTCTCCCGGGGGCCCTGGAACTAGTTATTCTGTCATTGTGCACCTCAGTTTTTTTCATCTGCATGATTGAGGACTGAATAATGTTGACCTCATGGTCAACATTACCCCCCTCCCAACCTGTTAACCTGGAGGAACAGTTTTTCTTCCTAAAAGTATCTAGATGGTACTTATTTAAAAGATTGGAGAAGGAGAAGGGTTGTCAAGGAACACGTATAAAGGACCCATGGACAAAGCCAAAGGAGGGTGGGATTGAGGGTGGGAGGTGGGGTGGTTAACAGGTTGGGAGGGGGGAATACTAAGTAACTTTCATAAAGATTTAAGAAACGAGACAAGTATGTCTAAAAACCATGCCATTTGTTTTCACAGCTCTTGACAGAGCAGGTGTGCCTGTGTGCCTGTGCCCTTCACATGGCTCTGATCATCTGGGAGCTTTATCTCTCTTGTCTGGCCACGGTGAGTTATCTCAAAGACACCTTCAGATTCCTGGCTGACATAGAGCCTCCTTTTCCTTCTAGCGCCTTCATCATCACTGTCTCCTTTTGAAGATTCTTTTTTCAACTCTCTTTTTTTCAAAAGATTACTTTGTCACAATTATTCAGGAAAGGGTTTTGCGCCTGTAGGAAATATTAATAGACTATTATGAGGTCCTACAACTAATTTTTCCACACATATCATCTGTCTTTGCATGGTTATTAAACTTCAACAATATTTCATGCAATGCTTCTCTGCTAAATTAATTTGGTTCCTTCTTTTCTGGCTTCTTCTTTTCTGTCCACAAGCTTTAAAATTAAATTGAATCTTCATAATTATAGCTTTTTGTTGTTCTCCTTCATATCTTTTTTTTTCAATTTCTCTATCAAAGGAGCAATAAAGACATAAAGAAGCAAAATTATAACTCTAAAAGACCCAAATGGTCTGGACTTTGATGGGCTTGAGGTTGGATACCTTTTAAGCAGGAGGAGAGAGGGTGAAGAACTTCAGACCTCCCTGAAAAGTAGATAAATTGGCTCTGATTTATCCTGGGGCATTGGAAACAAATGAGAATTGTTCTCTTAATCACAAAACTTGCATGGTTGCTGTAGTGGTCTTATTTGTATCTAGTGACACTGATTTAAAAAAAATAAACATTTTCCTTAGATTTAAACACACATACACAGTTTTCACTTGTGGTTAATTTTTTCCAAAGTCAAAGGTAGTCTCTCTTATAATTCTTTTCTTAGGCACCAAGGAATCTTCAACTTTATGTTACGTATCTTGAAACCGGTGAATGAAGAGCTGAAACAACCTCAGTGCTTAGGGCTGACCCAGCCAGGACACCAACCAAGGGGTTGGTGGGAAGCAGAAACAGGAAGGAGGCTTTCATGGGAGGCTCTCAGAGCCATTTAAACTTCAGTAGGGAAATTGAACACTCAAACCCAAACACTGAGGGGGATGGGGGAAGGGACTTTCAACCCCACTTCTACTTTCTGTCCTTAGGCTCATTGTTTTATGAGCTTCCCCATAAGACAGAAATTGCCAACCGAATGGGCCAGATGGGCGTATCCATCTGATTGGGCCCTGTGTCCTGACGTGTGAGAATACTATGCTTCAAAGGCCAGTGCCATGCTCAGCCTTTCCTCAGATGGAAGCAGGGCTTCCTGGGCAAGCCAGCCATCTTTGTGGGTCTATCCTTTGAATCTGAACTGTTGGCTGGATAGGGGATCCAAGGCCCGTCTTGGTGCTTGGTGCCTCTCTGTATCCCTATTTCTTTAGCCAAAAAGCTGCTTTCTTCAACTAGCTTCACAAAGGAAACTTGCACTTAGTAGTACTGGTGCTGGCTTAGTTATTAACAAGGGGATACTGTGATTCCTATTCTGTCCCTGTGGCAAGGGTGGAAAGGCGGGACAGGATTTCGGTGATTTTACGACTCTGGCCATAATGTCATAGTACAGCTAACATTATACCTCTAATCCATAAGAGAGAGACCAAATGTAAATGTGGAGTCAGGCAATATTTAGAATTGGACAGAGGACAGAATGATCACTGAGGCTGGATGTAGGGTAAGAGTACCTCTGGCCAATGCTTTCAATGTCAATAGTATTTACATTTCATAGTAATGGGCTAGGGATTTTATGGTGTCTGATGTGTCAGTCCGGGTTAAGGTCCAGAAATACTTCTCCATGAAAAAAATGACTCATTAAAAACAAAGAGTAGTATAATCAAATCTCAGGCAAATGCTTAATTTATTTAATAAAATAAACTGAAACAGGATTTAAAAAAAACTTCTAGTGTTTCAACACACTTGCAAAGCAAGAGTTACTCTCTTGATCATGGAGAAAAGAGAACCTAGAGATGACCTAGTCCATTCTTCTCACAGGATAAAGAAACTGAGGCCTGGAGGAGTTGGCTGGAATTAAGCCAGGTTGCCCTGGCTGGTGTGGCTTGGTGGATTGAGTGCCGACCTACAAACAGAAAGGCCGATGGTTCAATTTTCAGTCATGGCACATGCCTGGGTTGCAGGCCAGGTCCCCAGTTAGGGATGTGTGAGAGGCAACCAATTGATGTGTCTCTCACACACTGATGTTTCTCTCCCTCTCTTTCTCTTTCCCTCTCTCTAAAAATAAATAAATAAATATCTTTAAAAAAATAAATCCCAGGTATCCCCAAACTCAAACCATGCCCTACACTCCTTATTCCTAGCACCATTCTTCTTCTTAGCTCCTTTAGTCTGCATTTAAATGGTAACATTGTATTTCCTTCTTAAACCTTTATAATTCTGAATTTTACTAATTAAATTTTGGCAATTCTGGATTAGTGAAATTCTAACTAATGAAAACTTCAGTATCACACTCTAAGGGGTACAGCCAAAGAGGTGAGGGACTACAGTTTTAAAGAAGTTGAATTGAATAATAACTTCAACATCTGAGATTTCTTTTGTGATGCTTTACTTTTGAGAGAAACTGTCAAAACTTCTAATTATCTAGTTAGCTTATTTGCCATGCCTGTAAATTAGAAGGAGATATAATTTCCCCCAGTTCATAAATGGGCAAGTCAGTTCTTAAGGCAGTTCTGTCATTCCCAGGCTGATGGCCCTTCTGCAGTGAGACAGTGGATCCCTGCTAAGCTCTATCTCTACAACCTTGTAAAGGCTGAGATCACAAAGCAGTGTGTCCAGGTAGATGATCCTCAGGGACAAAAGAAGGAATCGCCCACCTCTGGGGTCCATCTGGTCAAACTATGAGGCCAGAGCCATAAATGTGCATATCTGATTGAGTAGTAAGAGGTTCAGTGCAGAGATGGGGTGGGACGGGGCCATCAATTAACCAAATTTATTAACATCCACTGAACCCAAATCAGACGGATTTAAAAGCTCAATCAGTCTCATGAATGGGCATGAATCAGAAGCTGCCTCTGGAATGAGCAGGGGACTCACCTGGGGAAGAAGATGCATGCTTTATCCCCAGGTTGCTTCCCTTCCCTCCACACACATCCTAGGTCCTAAGCAAGGTGGACTGAGAGGAGTGGTGTAGTTGAATTAAGTAATAATATTCTAGCCACCATTTATGGAATAATTAACATGTACCAGATATTTTTTTTTCTAAGTCTTTTGCTAGATCATTTTGTTTGACAAAGAGAAAAGTGTGGGCAAAGAGGGAAAAGCTAACACATGTTCATTTAGTTAACTTATTCATTCACAAACATTCTCAGATCATCCACTCCCTTAGCCACTGTACACACAGTGTACATACGCACTGAGACACACAGTGACTAGGACAAATTTGACATTCAGTGGGAAAATGTGCTGTGAATTATAACATATAATACAAGCCTCAATAGTTTGCACTGTATAATTCTGTTGGGGGGACCCCTGGAAAGGAAAGGGTCTTTAAAGAACTGCCGTGTCATCATTAGCTGCTGTTTTCACAGGAGCGGTGAGGACATAAATGGGCAGCAGTGAGGCCCAGCACCCTGTTGTGTGAGCATCATGTGTGAATCTCAGATGGGCTGCCTGCCAAGGGCTGCCCGGGAGGCATACGGGGGACCTGGAGGCTGAGCGAGTGGAGGGGTGGCTGTAGGGAAGGAGAAGGTTCAAAAATCCCCCAGTGGTTGTGAGCAACACACGTTTCGTCTCTACCATTTTCTTCACCAGTTCAGAGAATCTCATCCTTCCCTCTCTTTTTTCCCTTTGCTAGCTACCCACTCTCTATCACCAGCTTAAACTGTTGAAAGCTCAACTTCAATCATGCTAATAATAGCTAATACTCATAAAGCCCTTGTGTTGTTTGCCATTCTAAGCTCTTTACAGATATATAAACTAACTTAATCTGTACAACCCTAAGAAGTAGGTACCATTATTATTTCTATATCACAAATGTGACAACTGAGACCCTGGGGTGTGACTTGTCTCTGTTCACAGGATAAAGGGAAGGGAAGGGAGGAATCGGAATCCAGGTGGCCTGGCTCTGGAGCCTGTGATCGGAGCTGCCAGGCCAGGCTCCACTGCCTCTTGTGCTATCCTCCGGTTCAGACACATACCCCAGTTTACTACTCATTACCACGTAAATCCAAACCTGGCTCCCACCGTCCACAGTGATCAATCCTTACACTCTAGCAGGCAAACAGAATTACTTAACATCCTTTAACATTCGTTAACACCCTTGGCTTCTTGCTTTGTTTCCCCCCCTCCACTGGGAGTGTGTCTGTTTCTTCCCTTTCCAGCTCCAAATTCTACCCGTATTCAACAGCTAGCTGAAATGCCAAGTGCTCTATGAAGACTCCCTTGATTCCTGAGTTGAAAAGATGCTCTCCTTCCTCTGAACTGTCATAATGTTTTTAAATTCACACCCTTTTAACCTTGACACTGTTACATTACAGACACTTGTAGTACTTTATAATATAGCTAAGATGCACATGCTTTATTTCTGCTTGATCTGAAAGCTTCATGAGGCCCTCTCCTCTGTGTTCCTCGAACCTCTACCCCAGCTCCCTTACCAGGTCTGCACTCAAGTCTCCTCCACCCTGCACACTGCAACACTCATGTTCATTGGGCCAGTGCCCATGACACTATTAATACTCATGGGTAATAGCTAGGTATCCTGGCTTGCTCAGGACTGTGCCATTTAACATCTGTGGTTTGGGTGTCATTATCAATAGTAGAACCCCTCACTTTTGAAAGTGTCACAATGTGGAAAACAAATCATGGTTACCCTGTGAAAGGCCACTCTCTAGACTGGGCAGTGTGACATTGTATAATTGTGGTAAAGGGCTTGGGCTCTGAGGTCAAACTCCTTGGGTTAGAAATTGAGATCTGCCACTTGCTGGCCATAGAACCCTGGGCAAGTATGCCTAGGAACCTTCTTCAGAGAGGGTATAACAACAATCCCTAACTCTCAGGGGTGTCCATCCTGCAGCCTGCAGGCAGCATGCATCCTAGCACAGCTATGAATGTGGCCCAACACAAAATTGTAAATTTACTTAAAACATTATGGGATCTTTTTTTGTGATTATGTGTTGCAATGTATTTAATGTGTGGCCCAAGATAACTCTTCTTCCAGTGTGGCCCAGGGACGCCAAAAGGTTGGACCCCCTTCTAGGCTATTAGGAGGATCAAAGAAGTTAATCACATAGGCTTGCCTGGCACGCAATAACAGTGCTCACCAATAGGGGGCCCTTGTGTTTGAGCATCCATTTGTCAAGCTGTTCTTTACTGAGGGTTGTCTTTGTTCATAAATCTGTGTGTGACAGTTGTGCTTAATATCGCAACCATGAAATTGAATTAAATGTTACATGAACTGATGATAAGTGTGAAAAAGAAGAATTGTTGCTTCTATGAACATTAAATTAAAGGCTTTGGACTCAATAAAGCCAAGTCACAAAAAATAGCTGTTGAATTAGATGTGGGGAAAACTACTATAAGAGATTGAGGAAAAAAATCATAAACATCTAAAAAGTTTGTGCACTTTGATTGCTTTCTAAGTGGCTTTAAGTTCTTGCTGTACTTCCTAGGGGCTGAAACTGGAAATCGGGGGTGATGTGTTTCTATGGGTGTGGTTTGTATATGACAGGGGAGGCGGAACTCCATCAGTGCATGCACTTTAAAATCCTTGGCCTTACTTCAAAACACACATGAATAAATGTACACGTGTGTGTGTGTTAGTTAAAATAAAACAAGCAAGGTATGCGTATGTAACTTTTTTTTTAAGCTTCATAGCTCTAGGAGACATTTTCGGTAACCTCTATCTCCCATCTGGAGTGTGTTAGATAAAAAGACACATCTGACCACTTTTTGAATTAATGAGCAAACAAACGCATGAGATTAGAGGGTGGTTGCAGAAAATGCTGTTGGCTCTGCTCATTTTCTCTTGGTCCTCCTCTCTACACATCAAGCCTGCTTATTATGAATACCTAGCACTGCCCATCTGAGAGCTTTCATTTTTGGCTGTGGGAAAGTCAGGAATGAGTATGGGAGAGTCAATTCCCCAGAAATTAGCCTCCCTAAGAACAGATGGGGACTTGGGAAATAAATCGCTCACTTCCTCACCCCACCATTGAAATATATCTGAGGTGTACTCTACACATTCTCCCACAGGTCCCCAGGTGTCCACAGTGGTAACTCCCTGGATAATGCAGCCTCTATGGGCAGCCTCCCCTCTCTGTCTCACTTCCTTACTCCCTTAATGGTGTTTTCTAAAATCATCTCCCAGAAAATCTACTTGTTCTTGAATTCTTGTCTCTGAGTCTGCTTCAGAGGGTCCCCAAACTAAGATGCAGGCCCAAGCCTCAGAGCCCAGGGTCAGAGTCTTTCACAGAGAAGATGTCCAATAGAAGAGGCACGAACTTGATCAAACCAAACAACACAAATTTACTCAGAACAAGTTTTAAAAAACACACTTGATTTGATCAAGTTTGAAACAAAATATTTAGATTTTTAGGTCAACAAAATGTTGCCATTTAATTGTTACCAGACCAGTTAGCAGAACACTAAAAAAAAAATTCCTGTTTTTTCCTGTGTCCTTTGAGAAGTTTGAACTGCAAGGTTCTGATGCACACTTGAGAAAGTCAGTAAGCTTTCCTGTCCTCAAGTATTCTGATCAAACAAGGTGGTTGTTCTCTGGGAGATGTGTATGGACCTGTTCCAGCCTCAGGCTGATTGAGAGGCAGGGCAGTGGAGTGGTCCCCGCAATGAGTCCTCAGGCTTCCAATAATGGGCCATATGTCTGTGGGTCAAAGAACATTCTCTGAGGGTCAGTAGACTCTTCTAATAAAAGATCCCAAGCCCTGTCCTGAGTGGTTCTGATGCAAATAACTATGTCTGAAAACCTCTAATTAATTCCCCAGCTCACCCCCACCCTACCCTGAGTGCATGGCTTTACTCTGTGTATTCCAGGGTGAGCATAAGGCCCCAGGCACCACGCCAGGCCTGATGAGGTCTGTAGATTCATGTGAGCAACGGCAGCTGCCTGGGATGTTATCCAGCGCTCCATCAAACCTCAACGACTGTCCTGGGATGTTGGTGCTGGCTGAGATTGCCCGCTGTCATGGGCAGAAGCCCACACACACCTGTGGTTAATCCCCTAGGGCAGCAGTTCCACCATTGAAGAGCAGGTGACATCGGGCTGGGCATGGAAAGGTGAACAAACATTGTCCAGTGCCCTGCCAATCTCCAGTCACCTCATTCTGTTTTTTTTTCTTCCCCTTGGACATTTTTGGTTTCCTGAAATTAATTATTCAACAGGAGATGACAGCCAGTGTATAGCAGCACTGTTGGAACAGAGAATAAAGAGGCACATTGGACACAGCAGCTGCACCTCCCAGACCCTGAAATTTAAGATCTTTATAAATGATCTGTTAAAACTATAGTGACGATAAGCTTATGAATCATGATCTATATTAATCAGGGCTGCTGATATGGAAAGATTAATTGAAACGTGCAGTTCTACACAAATGATAAAGTGGTAACAATTTAATATCAGACAAGAAGAGTGAAGAAATTACACTCCAAGCTTCATGCATCATTACTATGGATATTAATATTTTACCCAGCGCAACAGCATCAGGAATCATAATGAAAATCCATAAGTGGTGCACAGACATGATTAAATACAACAGTCTTTAGGAGCTGTTTGGTGGCGGCAGTTGGGCCATATTTCACTTGGAGGCTGGTGATTCCAGTGATAGAGTCTAGACAAGGGTGATTAAAAATTGTTCCTCCTAAAGGCTGTTAACCTTTTACTACTAAAATGAATTTCTTTGATGTTTAAATTATGTCATTCTTTTTGCTCTTTTCAAAACGAAACTTGATCCCCAAACTTGACAGGATGCTGGGTCCTTAGCACAGGGACAGCAAAGCAAAATTTCTTAGCATTAGTTCCCTGCCCTAGGGTGTGGCATTAGGTCATAGTGAATAGAGGGTCATTGTCTAGTTTGGCCAGGGCTGGCTAGAAAGAGTGAATGATGAACCATCAGAGGCCCTTGGGGAGTTCCCAAAGACAAGAAGTTGGTAAGGCTGATTTCCTTACCCAACCTTATCACAGTGGAGATGGAAATAACTTCTTCTAAGATCCTGTTTTTACTGGTACAATTAGTTCATTTATTTAATCACTCATCCGACCAACAGCAAACAAACATGCACCCACACCTGGGAAGTGCAAAAATCTGCCCCAATGAGCACATGTTCTAGGCTTAAGAGATAAATCAGTGTGAAGATTTTGTTAATGGAATCAGAGAGAGTCCAGAAGTATTCCTTGTGAGACCTTTTGGTCTACCCTGTGAAATCTTCACTCTCACTTATAAGTCAACAGACTTCCCAAACCCCTTTTATCTTCTGCTAAAATGGAGAAGTTAGTGTATATCTGCAGTAGAGTAATTCGCCACCACCTCAGGGGATAATGAGAGATGCAGTCTATTCTCTTAAGGACATTGCATCTGTTTTTTCAATCTTCTGGTTTCTTAAATCTCTAGAGTAGTGATTCTCAAATTTTAGTGCGTGCACAGTATCAGTTGGGGGAGAGGGGGAGGGATTGTTAAAAATGTAGATTTTCAGAGAAGGCCCCTATGGAGATTTCTGGAATTCTTTTGTTAAATAGCTCTCTCACTTCTGAAGCTCTGCCCAGTAACTTCAGCTACCTCAACCTCCCTGAGCTCCTATTTATTTCCTCCCCCCAGAGAGACCATGTGCTCAGCTTAGGATTTCCTTTGCTGCTCTATGGTGTGGAATGTATTTTCAGATCAAGAATTAGAGTGATCATAGTCACCTTACTTGGTTTCTTTCTTACATGGATCACAATTCTGTGCTGCTGGTTCCCCAAGTCTGAAAACAGTACTTCCCTAAATTTTGTCCAGCTTTCTAGTGGTTAATGGCAAAAGTTCCTTTCTTAGAGCTTGACGTGAGAGTTGCAATCATTAATTTTTATCTCATATACGGCAGTGATGCCGAGATTCTCATCCCTGCCAACTTTTCTATCTCAGGTTCCACCACTGTTCTCTTCATTAGCAAGGTTCCAGCGGTAACCCAGTTTTCCTCTGCCCTGAAATACATCAGGCATCTTTCAAATGTGGGCCCTGACACTTCTTCTTTCTGTCTAAAGTACTCTTCTCATTCGAGTTGCAGTCATGTGTCACCTCCTCTGAAAGTTTACCCTGACCACTTATCTAAAGTGAACCTCAATATCCCAGTCTACTATATTGACTATTTTATTTACATTGACTTCATTACTACTTGCAATTGTCTTGTGTATTTGCTTACATGTTTACTTTTTGTTATCCTTCACTAGGATAAAAATTTCATGAAGCAGGAACCATGTGTTCCTTATTTCTCATGTATCTTCAGGGTCTAGAACAGTGTGATAGATGCTCAAAAATGTTCATTGATTGGTGAGTGATTGCGTAAAAAGTGTGGGGAAGTATGTAAAAAAGAAAACAAATTCATGTTGAATGTCGTGATGAGTTTTAATGGAAAATAGATCATAAGAACAGAGAAATCTCAGTCTGGTTGAGAAATAAATTAACTTTATAATTTTTGAACTTTGGTTTAGTCAGATATCTGGAACATCCATAGCCTTGTAATGAGACAGTTAACACTATACATTTTGAAGCTTGGAAGACTTGAGTTTGGTTCTTGGGTTTACTGTCTAGAAACTAAGTATATGAGCCTCAGTTTCTTCTGCTATTAAAAAAATCCATTAGGGTTTTTGTGAGGTAACGTAGGCATGTGGTGCAGTGCCTGGCTCATAATTAAAATTACCAAACACAGAACTTGAAGTAGCTATTTAGTAGGCTCAGGGAGAGACAAGCAAGACTCAGATTTGTTTTTCACCAGGAACTGAAAAGCCATTCCATGTGAATTTTTTTAATAGCACTGCCAAATTTAATAATCAAATTAAAGAGCTCATTGAACAGGTTTACTATTAGAATACAAACATCTAAGAGAGAATCAGCAGACTAGAGACAGATAAGCAAACAGCACTAGGGCAACAGAGAGGGACAACACTGTAGGAAATATAGATTATAAGAGAGATAGACAATATAGGGAGGCATTCTAATATATGTATAATTGGAGTCAGAGATAGAGTAGGTCAGAAAATGGTGATAAAAGAGAGCTTGCAAAAACACACAAATGACATTGAGCCACAGTTTAAGATGTTCTGCAAAATATTGAACCAGGTGAAGAAAAATCCACACCTAGGCATATAGGAAAACTGCTTAAATCCAAACACACAAAAAATTTGCAAGCTCTCAGAGGGGAAAAAACATGGATGATTTTCAAACAAAAAAAAAAATTAGACTGACAGGTAACCACTTAATAGAAACAATTGAAATCAGAAGACAGTGAAATGATATCAAAGTGTAAAATAAAATAAATGCCAACCTATAATTCTATATCTAACAAATATCTTTCAAGAATGAAAGTGAAATAAAGACATTCAACCAAAATTGAGAATTTGTTGCCAGGAAACCCAGCATGAAAAATGTTCTTCAGGTAGAAAGAAAATGATGGAAGTATGGAGATAAAGGAAGAATGAAGTGCAGTGAAAATGATGCAGGTGAACAGAAGTGAACACTGACTATATAAAACAATTATAATGTGTTATTAGGTTTAAAATACATAGAACATTAAAATGCATGAAAACAATGCCATAAAAGTCAGGGACTTTTGTATTGCCTGGGTAAAGAGTGTAACACCAATTAATAGTAATACTTATAACTAAAGGATGCATATGGTAATTTCTAGCATTATCATTTTAATAGTATAGCAGTGCATAATTTCCAAGACAATACTGGGGAAAATGGAATCATAAAAAAACACTCAAAACTATTTTTAAAGGCAGAAGAGCATAGGAAAAAAAATAGAACAGTTATGTTAAGTTTAACCTGAACATATCAATAGTCACATTAAAATGAAATAGACTGAATGCTTTAATGGAGAGATTTTCAGAGTGAATAAAAAACAAAACTCTTGGGTTTTCTATTTATAAAGAACACATAAAAACAAAGATAAAAAATATTAAAGGTAAAAGAAAACATTAATTAAAAGAAAGCTGATGTATTAATATCAGATAAAGTAGACCTTAGGCAAAAAATTATTACTGAAGATAAAGATCACTTTATAATAAAATGTCTAATTCATAATAAATGTATAATAATTACAAATTTATATACACTTAATAAGATGGAATCAAAATATCCAAACATTTACAGAACTATAAGAAGAATTAGATAAGTCCATGATCATTATGGGTGCTTATTCTGTATCTCCAAATGACTGACTTAAAAAATAGTCCAAAAGATCAGTAAAGTTACAGGAAAGACAAACATGTGTAGGTATGCTAGTCACTGTCTACAGATAGATATGTGGGGGCAGACACAAAACCCCCAGAATTTAGTGATAAAAATTTGTGTATTTATTTTTACATCTTTAAACTTCAGTCACCTTCAAAGTACTCTTCATCTGATAAATACGCCCATTGAGACTTTTTTCCACTGCTCAAAACAGTTTTTTGAACTTGTTGATTTTAATGCCTTTTGGTGCATCTGCCTTTTTTTTGTCAAAAGATTTTCTTTTACGGACTTTTTTCATTCGGGGAAACAAAAAACAGATAAGTCACTCAGGGTGATATCGAGTAAATAGGGAAGGTGGGGCCGGAGGTCATGCCGTGTTATGGTTAAAAACTGCTGAACTCTCAGTGTGGTGGGGGCAACGCACTCCTAAATCACCCATCATGAAATGGGCAAACGTGTTGAAAGAATCTTCACATTGAAATAGAAAACAGGATGGCAGTAACTAGAAGGGAGAGGGGAGGGAATTTCAGGGGAAAAAAGGAAGGGAGAACAGGAACAAGTATTAAGGACCCATGGACAAAAACTAAGGGGGTGGAAATGGGAGGGAGGTGCGGAGCACTGGCGGGGTGGGGGTGGACTGGGATGGGAGTAAACAATAGAAAACTGTACTTGAATAACAATTAAAATAAAATTAAAAAAAAGAATCTTCACAAAAATTCACTGAAGTTGAATGCAGCCTCTCACAAAAAAGCCAGCTAATACACTGATATAGATGGACTTCTAGAGCGCTCATCTAGCAGGGGAAGCCTATACTACAACAGGCCCACCCTCTAGAAGATAGTTTTATTTTTTTGGTGTGTCCCCCTCATATTTTTAAATCACCTATGAAATATTTATAGAAATTGACTGTATGTTAGGCCAAAGCAAACCTCAACAAATTTCAAAAGATTGAAATTTGTCTTCTGATGACAGTTAAATTAGACTTAAAATTAATTACACAAAAGTATATGACTACATTAAAAAAGAAAAAAGATATTAATTTAACAATTTAATCTGCTATCTTAAGACACTGAAAAAAGAAGAGCAAAGCAACCAGAAAAAGAAGAGGTAAGTCTCAGATCACTAAAATCAAGAATAAAGAGTGGCTATTCCTACTGACCTTACAGAAATAAAAAGAATTATGAGTCTACTATAAATAACTGCATAATACTCATTAGATAACTTAGATGAAATGGGAAATTTCCAGAAAGGCACAGATTCAAGAATAAATAAAAAATATCAATAAACCTATAACAAGGAAAGAGATTGAATTAGAAATTTAAAAAGTACTTCTCTCACACACAAAAAAGTCCAGGTGCTTCACAGGGCAATTATACCAAACACTTAAAGAAAAATTAATAGCAAAATCTCCCTAAATTTTCCAAAGAATAGAAAAGATGGGAACACATTCCAATTTACTCTATGAGACCAGGATGACTCTGATAAAGAAAATAGACAAATACATCACAAGATAAGAAAACTGCATATCAATATTTTTGAATATAGATGCAAATACTCTCAACAAAATTCTGTCAAGTTGAATCCAGATATATGTAAAAAACATTGTACACTACCCGAGTAATATTTATCTCAGGAATACATGGTTGGTTTAACATCTGAAAATCAATTGATACAATATACTATATAAATAGAATATTTAAAAGCATCATACTTAATGGTGAAAGGTTGAATGTTTTCCTCTAAGATCATAAACAAAACAAAGATGTCCACTGTCATTACTTCTATTCAATATTATACTGAAAGTTTTAGTCAGTTCAAGAAAAAGAAGTAAAGGCATCCAGATTGGAAAGAAATAAAGCTATCTCTATTTGCAGATGGCAAGATCTTATATATAGAAAGCCCTAAAGTGTCCTAAAAAACCTACTACTAGAACTAATAAACGAGTTCAGTAAGATTACAGTGTATAGTATACATATAGGTCAACTATATTTCTGTACAACGGTAATGAACAAACAAAAATAACGTTAAGAAAACAATTTCATTTACAATAAAATACTTAGGTTTAATTTAACAAAAGCAGTGTACAACTTAGAAAATTATAAAACATTGTTAAAAGAAATTAAAGAAGACAAGTAAATGGAAAGGCATCCTATATTTATGGATTGAAAGATTTATTATTGTTAAGATGCTAATATTCTCCAAAATAATATAAATATTCAATTAATCTCTATAAAAATCCCAGCTAAATTCTTTAAAGAGATACATAAGTTAAGCCTAAAATTCACATGGAAATTAAATGGCTGCAGATTAGTCAAAAAATATTGAAAGAGAACAAAGTTGTAGGACTCATACCTCCAGGTTTTAACATTTACTACGAAGCTATGGTAATTGAGACAATGTAGTGCTGCATGAGACTAGACACATAGCTAAATGGAAAGGAATTGAAAGTCCAGGGAAAAAAATCCATGAATTTGTGATCAGTTGATTTTCAGCAAAAGTGCTGAGAAAGCTTAATAGATAAAAACAGTCTTTCAACAAATGTTGCCGAGACAATTGGATATTCACATGCAAAAGAATGACATTGAACCACTACCTCACACTACATATAAAAATCAACTAAAAGTGCATCAAAGATCTAAATGTAAGAGCTAAAACTATAAGACTTTAAAAGAAATCATAGATATAAACCCTTGTGACCTTGGATGAGGCAATGCTTTCTGAGACATGACAACAAAAGCACAAGCAACTGAAAAAAAATAGATACATAGAATTTCATCAAAATTAAAAACTTAGGCTTCAGAGAGCATTATCAAGTAAATTTAAAAATAACCCACAACATAAAAGAAAATATTTCAAAATCATATCTGATGAGTATAGTATCCAGAATATATAATTATCAATAATAATAAAACTCAGTAATAAAAAGGTGAATAACCCAATTAAAAATAGGCAGAAGGAAATGTTGAATAGAGACATACTATGATTTGAAAGCAGAGACTTGAAATTGTAAGGATGGCAATTCTCCAGAAATTTAATTTTTAAATGCAAATAAATGTCAATCAAATGCCCAAAATGATATTTTGTGAAATTTGAAAGGATGAATCTAAAGTTTGCCTAGCAGAGAAAATGTACATGAAGGAACCAAGAAAATGAATTAAGGAGAACAATGAAGGAATTTTTGCCTACCAGATATTAACACATTTTATAATGTCATAGCAACTTAAACATTTTGATGGTACTCAAATAGACAACTTAATAAAAGAATGCAGCAACAAACTAAGAGACAGTGTAATTAATAGCCTTTTGTAGCCCTTCTAAGAGCCTTGGATTAAACAGGAACCCCCTTCTCAGCATCAAGAAGATGGAGTAATGTAAGCAGGATGCAATTGCTAAAATGTCAGTCCAGTGTACACAGGCTATGGGGAGCATGAGTTCTGTTGTATTTCTTGCAGAAATGCTAGTAGAGAGAAAAGATGAGGCAACGTGTGAATTTGGAAATACTGACAAAGTCAGAGGGAGAATAGTAGGTACGGGCAGTATCCGAGACATTTAAATCTCATCAAAGTTCATCCACTTATAAATTCTTTCTTTGTTTACCATCCAACTTAAATGTTTCTAGTACTTTCCTCTAGGTGAAAGTAACTAAACTATGTGGAAATTTGTCCTTCATTAGCGTTCACTTAATATTTTAGTGGCCGTATAGTGAAGAGGGGTGTCTCTAATCAAGGAACCTAAGATTGGACATTTTCCCTAGACATTGTCTGCTTTTGGCTTAGTCTACTGTGTTTGAAAGTATACAACAACATGTGGTCTTCTCCCTCCTGACTTCACTTCTGCCCATTAACTATATCAGGACAACTACACAGAGTTATTGAAAGCAGCCCTGCCCCAAAACATGTTTTCCCTTTTTGAAAGGCTTTTCACGCAAATGCAATCATATACATTTTACTACATACGACTACAATTTTTATTCTAATACAGTAATATTCCTTCAGTTTATCAGGCCCCTTTTATAAGAGAAGTTAGTATATGATTAATATGTCACTTAAAGAGTGAAGAAAGAACAGACTTTATTAAATGGTGTTGGGACAATTGGTTATTACATTTTTAAAGTTAGATTACTCCCTCACACAATAGTCAAAGTTAATTCTAGAGGAACTAAAGAAACACACATCAAAAACCAAAAAATTAAGATTTTAAAAGTACATAATGTGAAAACATTTAAAAATCTTTGAATGTTTTAGCATGAGGTTCCATTGTAAAAAATGGAGATGATACTAATTATTTTAAATATATTTTGTTGATTATGCTATTACTATTGTCCCATTTTTTCTCCCTTTTATCCCCTGCTGCTCTCTAACCCCCTCCCACCCACATTCCCCCCACCCTTAGTTCATGTCCATGGGTTGTACATATAAGTTCTTTGGCTTCACCATTTCCTATACTATTCTAAACCTCCCCCCTGCTGTCTATTTTGTACCTACCATTTATGCTTCTTATTCCCTGTACCTTTTCCACCTCCTCCCTCCCCATCCCCACTGATAACCCTCCATGTGATCTCTATTTTTGTAAATCTGTTCCTGTTCTAGTTGCTTGCTTGCTTTTTTTTTTAGGGTTGGTTGTTGATAGTTGTGAGTTTGTTGTCACCTTATTTTTCATATTTTTGATCATCTTCTTTTTCTTATATAAGTCCCTTTAACATTTCATATAATAAGCGCTTGGTGATGATTAACTCCTTTAACTCAAACTTATCTGGGAAGCACTTTATCTCCCCTCCTATTCCAAATGAAAGCTTTGCTGGATAGAACAATCCTGGATGCAGGTCCTTGGCTTTCATGACTTCAAATACTTCTTTCTAGTCCCTTCTTGATACTAGTTATTTTAAGCACAAAAAGATTTAGTGTAGATAATTAATTTCTTCCAAAATCTATGAAAGGAATGGCTATGTAGGATCCAAGTTTGTTCTTCTAGAACAACACCCAGAACTGGGAAGCTTCTACCTCTCTTGCGCTTGGGGGACTCCACTCCAGGAATTCACCATCTGAGCTGTGACGTGCAGAGAAGGGAACTACCTTTAATGCTTCTGTGGACAGATAGGTGTCTGTGCCTATGTTTTGATACTCATAAATGTAGTGACCAGGCAGCCCAGGTTCCAAGTCTTCTGTGAGGACATCTAATTGGCAAAATCTAAATCACTCCTACAATTTAAATTGTAGAGGAGTCTAAGGAATGCGGTCTTTAGCTTTTCAGTCTCTATGATAAAAGAAGACACATTAGAAAGAGGATGAAATGGTTAACACATAGATGTGGAAAGATTTCCTTAACAAATAATAAAGGAAAAGTAAAGCTGAATGTTTTCATTGCCCACCCAAAAGCCATTGTGCTTTTCTTTGCTGGCTATGACAGATACTGATAATTGTTTATCCTATATTCATTCTTCTCATTTCACTTTTCTATACAATGCAAATATTAGTGCCAATAACCATATACCCAGTTAAAAGATTAATTCTCAGCTTCCATTAAAGCTAGAAGTAGACAATTCAATATTTGTTGTTGTTAGGTGGAGCTTTTGGAAAAATCTCTTAAAAGGGACTGACTCAATTAAAAGTGGCAGCACTTTTCCTTCTGCCCTTTCTTCCTGAGTAGAGCATGGACATGAGGACCAGAGCTCCAACAGCCATTCTGGACCATGGAGCCGCCTTGGAGACTGAAGTCAGAGCTAAGTATGGTAGAATAGGACCTTAGAAGGAGTCACTGCACCAGTGCTGATTGCCTGCCTTTGTCTGTGTTCAAATGAGAGAGAACCAAACTATCTTTTTAAAAATGCTCTTTATTTAAGTGCTTTTTTCATGTACTTAATACTGACAGTGATAATGTAGCCAACTTTTCATTTGTTTTCATATCCATTCCTTCTCTATATGTTTCAGAAGTGAGTCCAAATTGATCTATGGCAATAATTTAATCACATTCCCCCCATTAGTAAGTGTTTTGGACATGGGCATGTGACCAAATTCTGGCCAATTAGACATGAGGGGTGGAGTTAGAAAGCTTTTTGGGAAAGGTTTTCTCGATGAGGAAGAAATTGTGTCTCTTCCTCAATTGATATTGTATCTAAAAGTGATGTGAAAGCTGACTGTGCCTGTAAGGGAAACTTGTCTATGGGCCAGAACAACAAGTTGGGGATGGAGAAGGGGGAAAAACCCAAGCTTTCTCCAATATTGTTGAGCCACTTGAATTAACCAACCCTGGAGCTGCCCTACCTATAGACTTCTTGTTATTTGAAATAATATATCTTGGTTATTTTGAGGCCAGTTTTTAGTTTGGCTTTCTTTTTTTTTTCAACCAAAGATATTCTATGTGATATCTAACTCACACTAAACAGATGTGACTACATTGAAATGCACTCTTCAATGTGACACATAATCATAAATATCGTAAGAGTTACCATTAACTGAGCACTTTCAAGGTGCTAGACAATGGGCTCATTTAATGCTCACAATAATTCAACAATTTGGGTACTTCTTTAATCTCTACTTTAAGAGGGCAAACTAAATCTTAGTGATTTTTCCAAGGTTATATAGCTAGTAAGTTGTAGACGTAAGGCTTCAACCTAGGTTGTCTGACTCTACAGCAAACAGCCACTCTTCTGTGACCTTCCCACTGTGAAGATGTCATTACAATAAAACAAGTGACAGAGTGGGAGCAAATATTTGCAACTTATATAACAAATACAAGATTAATGTTGATGATTATAAAGAACAACTACTGATCAGCAAGAAAAAGGCAAATTACCTAATAGAAAAATGGATAAAGTATTTCACAGAATAATAAATACACATGCTCAATGAAGACATGAAAAAACCCCCTCAACATCATTCATAATTCAGTAAATGCAAATTAAGCAAGTAAATGCAATTTAAAGTAATAATGGCATGGCATTTTTTACTCTCCTGATTATCAAATTAAAAATATTTAAATATCCAGTGTGCATAAGGGTATACACATGTAGCCTCTATAATATATTGTTGGTGAGAAAAGCTAGGAAAGCCTTTTTGGAAGATAAATTTGCAATATAGAGATCAAAAGGTAAAAGTTTAAATCTTTATACTTTGTCCCAGCAATTCTGTTCCTGGGACTCTCTCCTACAGAAATAAACCTATTTCAGCAACATAGATTTAGCATTATTTAAAGTAGGCAAACTGAAAACAATATAAATGACCTATCATTGGGGAGTGGTCAAAGAACTGATGGCACACCCACACTGTACTCATCAGAGTTCTTCAGAGAAACAGAGCCAGTATAAATCTCTTTCCTTCTAGATGTATTATAAGGAATTGGCTCATGAGATTAAAGAGGCTGACAAGTCCCAAGATCTGCAGTCAACAAGCTGGAGACTCAGAAGATGGTGGTGTTATGGTCTGGAATCTGGCAGGTTGAGACTCAGAAAAGGTGGGGAAAAATTGATGCCTCAGCTCAAAGGTGGTCAAACAGGCGGAGTTCCCTCTCACCTTGCCATTTGGTTCTATTCAGGCCTTCAACTGATGGGATGGGGCCCACTCACATCAGGAAGGCTATCTTCTTTACTCAGTCTACTGATTCAAATGTTAATCATATCCTGAAATGCCCTCCAAGATACACTCAGAATAATGTTTGACTGAATATCGGGGCACTCCATGGCCCAGTCAAGTTAACACATTTAATTAGCCCTCAAACATAGTATGAAATACTACCTGGTCTTTCAAAAAATTGAGGTACATCTGTATAATTTGACTTGAAAAGATTTCCAAGCTATATGGTTAAATGAGAAAAAAATCACTGAATAATAATAGAGTATGTTATTTATATATTTATATGTGGACATACTTAAACACAAGAAAACGGTCTAGAATCTTATTACTTTGGACTCTAAGTTTCAAGCAACAGACACTTCTCTCTAACCCAGTAAATTTAGATCCTGGGAAGTGGGATTGAGGGCTCAAACAGTTATAAATGGGGCCTTCCCCTCCCCATCCCCCAGATTTTCCTTCCGTGGGTGTGATTCTTCCAAGTGTGGGGAAGATGGTCACAGAGTGTTCCAGGTTTATACACAAAAAGATCCTTCTTGTCACTCTAAAGCCACACCCCATGTTGCCCTACATTCATTCTGCTATCTTATCCAACACTGCTAATTTATTTCCAATTAAGGATGAATGAAAGGTCCCTAAGCAGCTCTCTGATAAGTAACTTACAAGGCAAGTGAACATGACGATAATCAGAGCATCACTGATATGGCAGCACAGCAACATACAACACTTCAGGCAACGCTGTTCAGAAAGTTGACCAAGGGACTGGTTGTAACCAAAGGGCTCCCTCAGCAAGCCAGCTGATGGGGAGGGAGGCCTTCTGTATAGCTTCCTGTTCCAGGATGGTTATAAACTTTGGGCGTAGAGTGAGTGTAGACTAAAGAGGCCACTACAAGCCCTTGTTGCTACTAAATAAAAAATGGTGGAACAAGGCACATGATCTCATTTTGGCTTTTACTTTTGTGATCTAGGGTTTTTCTAGAACTGCATCTTACTTAGACTTTTTCTAAATACTCACAGCACAGAATTAAGCATATAGCAGGTCCTTACTGACTGACTGGATGGTAAAGACTGACCTTTGCCTGACCTTAGACTTGTACACATGGGGTGTGGGGGGCACCGGCAGGTCAGCAGGAAAAGTGAATGACAAGGATCCTGAAAGATCCAGATGAGGAAAAACTGAGGCAAACTCACTTAGAGAGTTTGAGAATTGTATTCCCAGTTTTCCTCTCCAGTTGGGAGAGCCAGAAAGAACCTATTACATCCTGCATGGTTTACCTAACAATTCTGTAAATCAGCTCAGTGGAGGCAGTATGGAATAGGAACTAAGAGGAAGAACATGGGAGTCAAGCAGATAGGCATCCCAGCTGTGGCTCTGTGAAGTCTTAGTTTTATACCTTGAACAAGTGAAGAGTACGTCAGTTTATTTGTAAATTGGTGTAATAATAGTACCTAGTTCAGAGCATTGTTGCTAGGACTAATGAGTCCTAGCAACAATGAGTGCTTAGTAGAATTTTCAGCCATAGTAATTTTTAATAAACCACACACACATATATGTATACACCCTAAACTACTAGGTATGCTTGATCAAATTCATACCACCAGGAAATCCCCTAAGAAAAGAAATCACTGATGAGCGCCCACAAGAGTACAGGTAGATCTGAGCGAACCTAGGGTTTCAATTTAAAATAGACTCTTACCCCAGCAACAAGTCACTGAAAGAATGCTGTTAACCGCCATTTGCACCCTCTAAGCAAGTGATACTTGATCTTCACAGTGATCTGCTTCCTGAATCAACAATTCAACCCTAGTGTACAGTGAATTATATTCTAAAATTTCTTTTTTAAATTGGTAACTCAAATAAAGTATTTTGGGTATTTTTCTGTAAAACTGAATACCTTACTTAAATAAGACAACCCACTCCATGACCAAATCAAGAATTATATAGACCAAGTACCTAGAAATTTTGTTATGACAACTCATTGGGGGAAAAAAGCAACTCTTTGTTATTAAACAACTGAATTATTTTCAACATTGATGACATACTTTCCAATAACTAGAAAATATTTCCATCTGATTGAATTTGACAGACATTTATTGGCCACACACCATGAGCCATCCTAGTTCTCAAGGACCTCACAATGCCATGGGAGAGACAAACAGGTCACTTAGAATTTCCATAAAGTGTTCTCAGTGCAATGATGGAGACAACATGAATATTAGAAACGTCTTGACTTTTGAAATCATTGTAATAAAAATTATCTGGCAAGCCTTCAATGTTTAAAGTGCTCTAGGAGAAAATGTCCTTATCTATGTTGGACCTACCCAACTTTACACTTCGTGATTATTTTAGGGTTACTAGATTAGAGAAGTGATAGGCAGGTAACCCACAACAGAGGTGCAGTATGTGTCCTCCACCAAGACTCCCCTAAATTCCCCTGCAGAAAAGTCCTGGAAGGGCTCTGGGAATGAGACACTGGCATCTGTCTCCCAGAATCAGGATGATGCTGGGCACTGGGCCAGGCCAGTGCTGTGGGCGGAAGGGACTTTCATGGCACTTCCCCTTGCCTGGGCTGGAGCCCCAGTCTCTGTGGGATTAGCAGTGTGGTCCCAGCCCTCTGCCTCCTCTATCAGAGCACACACACACCGAGGTGTTGCTGCCTGTTCCTGGCCTGCCTCTCCTGCCAGACTGGCATTCCAGAGGGCAGTGAGCTTGTCCTATTTACTTGCAGAAGATTCCCAGTGCCTAGCATAGCACCCGGTTCAGTGAGCACTCAATAAATGTTTGTTAAAAGAAGAATGAACAAATATTATAGGCAAAGTGTATAATCCAGGGATTGTAATCAACTCCAAGTTAATTCCTAGTCAATTTCTAGCAGTGGCTTATGGCCATATTAAACCTTGCATTAGAATGATTTATGATGCCTGGCTTAATACAATGACAATAACATACTCAATGAAGTAATAAATGAATTGTGTTTTAGGCATGGTCAATTGTCAAACTAGAAATTAATTTAATTCAGAATTTTAGTTTTTATCATTAATACCATCACATAGAAATATTTTAGGCACTCAGCTTCCTGCTGTACAATTTAAACACTTAAAATTCAAGCAGCTTTTATTTCCTAAAGAACTTTAATTGAAGAACAGCTATTTCTTCAATTAAGCTTTTAGCTTCAAGTAAATGTGGCTTATGAATTTACTCCATTTTTAATTGCTGTAGATATTTATTTAACATCTGGTTTTATGGTTACTTAAACAAATAGGTTTTGCTGTAATAAAGTGTGTATATTTGTCTTGAGTGGGTAACATAATTTTTTATGAGAGTGATCTTGTACAATGCAATTAAAGTCTTCTATAGCAACTGGCTTTAAAAATGTATACAACGTTATAATCCCAAAAGACATTTGCTGTAGAGAGATGTGAATAGATAGCAGTATATAAATGAAAGATATCAAAATAATTTTCTCCTTAGAACCCTGATGATATTTCTGTTACATCATTTGCAAACAGTCATGTGTTTTGGTGGGAAAAGGTAATTTATGGAGTGGAATCCCCAAACCACAGGGTCCTCCCTCATCTCACCTCCTCTCTTATTCTTAACCTGCCCTATTCTCACTCCTGCACTCACCTGAGAATACTGCAGTCACAGACACACATGAGGATTAGCTATTAGAAAAGTGGCAAATGTTATTATTTTGTATCTGGTAACTGAAGTGAAGATGGAGTGGTAAATTTAATAATTGAGTGATATATTTTAGGTGATATTTTCTTACTGAAATATATGTGTGTATGTACATATATGTATATGTAATAGTCCACTTTCAGGGACACTCTGAAAGCCACTTGCAGAAATCCTCCATTTTACAACCATTTATTGGGCTCACTGTCTCCTCCTGGCATTTATTGGTTCTATGGCTTTCCATCGTCTTGCCTAAGAGAGCACACATGTCAGTAGCAAACTCATTTGGCCAAATTCCCATGAAACACAACTGAGGATTCTAAACATTTAGCTGTCTGAAAAAATTTCATACAACTGACCAAACTGCTGGATTTTTACCCAAGAGAAGTGGTGCGTTAGAAAGGAGAGTGATGAGACTCACGCGGAAAAGAGGGTAAGTAAAATTCCCAATGAAAGGATGCATTTCTGAAACATTGCCTAGTTTCCATTTGCATCCTGTTATCCCTCTTTCAAATCCCAGGAAAAGGTTCTAGGGATTATTTGTAAAGCAGTCTAAAAACATCTTGTGGGTTCTCAAGGGTGATCTCAAGAATCTTTCCTCCCGAACACTCTGCATACATATGAGAACAGATGGTGATTGGTACCATTAATTGAGACTAGAGGAAAATAAGTTTGGTCACACTATACTTTTTATTTTAAGTGGTTTTCTCAAAACCCTAAAACCCAAAGAATGTTTTAATTGTTGTGTCCCCAAAGCTTCTTTTGTTTCCTTTCACTTGTGCTGCCTTCAGCCTTGTTTCTGAAATTTATGCTATTGTCAGAAATCCTAGATTAAAAATCTAGTGTGTGGCTCAGTACACTTAACCCTCTTTCTCTCTAGGTGTTTGACACCCTTATCAAGGGTCCATCTCTTCACCTGGCGATCTGCATCTATGTAGATACGGCAAGTGACATACACACACATACGTAGAGTAGGCATTGACTTTGGCGCCACTTTGCATCATCACCCCTATTAGGATTATCTCAGTATTGGAACTGAGGGTAAAAGAAGATCTATTTCTTTTCCAAAGGGCGAGAAAAATGGGAGGGTGTCAGGGAGAGGGAAAAGAGAGAAAATAAAGTGTGTGTGTGTTTTGGGTGGGGGGTGGGAGAAAGAGAGAGGGAGAATATGAGTGAGTGCGGAGGGAGGAGGGGAAATGAAAGGATATTATATATTTTTTTGTATCTGTCATTTCCCTGCTATCTCCCATATGACTTCTTAATCCATCAGAATGCTGGGAAGATAATGTTTTGGGCGAAATAACATGAGAGAGAGGATAGACTCCCAAGGACCAATATCTTTATTGCTCGGAGGATAAACGGATTATGTCAGCCATTTTCTGTTGCTGACAGCTTTTCTTATTAACCGATTTTATTTTTTAATCTTCCAGGGAAGAAATATGGTTTTATGTCACAATAAAACGCCGGTCACATCTAATTCTGCCCTCAAACAAACAGATTTCTGAAAGCCTTGCAGAGAAATTTGAAATAACTTTAAAGAGGGGGTTTTTGGATAAAGTCTTTATCCAGGGGCTTGTTCAACTGCAGTGTAAAAGGTTTAGAGAGAGAGGAGAGGAGAGGGGAGAGAGAGAGGAATAGAGGGAGGGAGGGAGAAGGGAAGAGGGAGAGAAGAAAAGGGGAGAGGAAGACCCACACAGCTATTTTGCTTGGTGAGCTCTCTTCAAACCCACGCCAGCATAGTCAGGAAACTGCAGTTTGGATGAAGGAAGCCAGGGCAGGTAAGCAGAGGGACAATGGCCTCCTTGGGGCTTTGAGTTTGGGAAGCTGCTTATATACACCCTTCTGAAACAGACATTTGTCCCCAGTTTTTCTGGAACCATTAATCGTTGATGGCATCTTTCAGGAATCATAAACAAATCAATGTGAGGCATTTAAAGCTCAGAGGCAATTCTAGTCTTTTCTCCATGATTCCTTTGCCAAGAGATTTCAACCTGCTTGAGGATTTAGGTTCTGTGTTCCCCCAAGAAAATCTTCTGTCAAATACCCGAGACAGTTCCAGGCTTTGCTCACTTTGGTTGGCCCACAGCAAGCACATAACCATCACTAACATTTAAAAAAACAACAACAAAAAAACCCTTCTCGTTTCTTCTCTTCTGTGTGGCACAAAGCAATTTAGCCAGACAGGACCCCTGTCCACCAGGGGCTTAGGCCAGAAAACGTCCTTAATTTGTGCCTCTTGCTTTGTCTGGCGCCCTGCTCACTGCAACCCTGTTACCTTGATAGATCACAATGGCCCAGTCTTACATCGTGCCCTGCCATCAAGTATTGGTGATTTAGAGCACTTTAACAATCTGTTAAAAATAAATCCCTTGGATTTTCTAAGGTGTTGTTTTGTGTAAGAGAAACTGGCTTTTCAAAAAAAAAAGGTACTTGGAAACCTGAGGCTGTTTGGAAACTTAAAACTCATCTGAAGGCAAGTCAGCCAAGCTAAGCACCTCTGGCCAGCTGTGAGGAGAGGGGGGGTTCTGAGGAGTAGATTGAGCCAAACATCTTACCTGGGGGCAGAGAGTGGATTTTCCTGCCTCATGTCCTTACCTGAAGAGACAGAGAACTGGTAGAATGGAGAGAGAAAGGTCATTCTGTGACAGAACAGACCCGGGGGTGGTGGTGTGATATATTACTTACCAAAAGAACCCCCCTTTTTCCCTGGGGTCCCCCCGTAGTAGGTTTGCTTTGCCTGCTGCTAGAGGAAAGACCATCTCTCAATGCCATACATTGGTGGGAAGTAAAGGAATTATTTATTTAAAAGTTATACAGACTTAGAGTAATGATTTAATGTCTTCATTAAAATACTAAAGTTCTTTAGAATACCTACAAATGCACACAATCCTTCCTTCTCCCTCTGCCCAGTCTGGGGTAAGAAGTTCAAGTCTGTGATTCAGTCTCCTGGCACCATCAGCTGTGTCGCTGCCACGATCTCCAGTTAATCCGAAGCCATGCGGCACCTTCTCATGGCCCACCAGCAAGAGTCCTTTCACCCCTTTTCTTCCAGGCAAAAATCTCTCCTGCTGCCTAAGCCACGTGGCAAAAGGGAACAGCTCAGAGCCCCATGGTCCTGCCCTGGTCTGGCTGCTTGCACCTGAGTTTTAAATCCCCGCGCCAATCTTCCTCTGCAGCCCCATTTCTGACTCCTCCCACAATCAGTTACACCTGCCAGCATTCCTGTATTCCAGCTTTACTGGGCTGCCATAGTAAGTTCAGGCAGGCATGGCCCCATGGCATGGAGCCAATCATCTCCAAGCTCTCACGCAAGTGCTATAACCAGGGGGAGTTGCTTCCCAGTTACATCATGGGTGGAAGTCCCTTCCATCCCCCTGGCTCAAAGCATGGCCACAGTTATTTAACATATCTATGACACCAGTTAAAAGTTATAGATATGTTACATGACCATGCCAGAGGTTAGCTGCAAAGCTATTGCTGTACAAAACAGCTCTCAATGGCCCTGCTCCATGTGTCCCATGCCCAAGCTCAGACTTGTGGGGATGAGGACATCTTATATATATATATATTTTTTCTAATATTTCCTGGACACCTTGAGTTCTGGACCCAATTACAAATCCCTATTTTGGGCCCCTCTCTTGGCTGCAGCCTGTTATAATTTCAAGTTCTTTCATCCTGAAGTAAAATGATTCTATGCCAGGGCTGGACCAGAGAGGCAGGAGCAGTTTCAAGACTGCTTTGACCTGAAAGAAGTCCAAACTGCCAGGAAGTGCTTTTGACTCTGAGCTGTGATTTAAAAATTATTATTTTTTTGCTATGCATAGATCTCCCTTGTCAATAGATGAGTAATTATATTAAAATAAAAATGGTCTAAATGCTTGTGTTAAAAGATAGGCTAAATTTTACAACTCTAACCATATGCCATTTACATTAGCTACATTTAAAACATAAAATGCAGAAAGATTGACAGTAAGTGAACAACTTTACTGGTTTTGACGCATGTATGTACCTGTGTGATCAATACTCCAGACAACACTTAGGATATCTCTATCAAACTGATCTAAATGGATGGAGTCCCTGTAGCTGCCACCGCACCATCTGTGGATGTGCAGACATTTGTGGTGGCCCAGTGGGTAGGCCTGGTGAAGAGGTGCTGGTGTACAGGTAACAGGCACATTATTTGGCATGGTAATAACTGTTATATTCTGTTTTTCTGTTTATCACACATTATCTTAGCATATCCTTCCAGATGGCAAAGATAATAATAGTAATGTGAATAGCAACAGCAAAATAAGCACAAACACTGACTTATGTTTATTTTATGTCAAGCATGTATATCATTACATTTAAACATTTCGACACCCTTGAAGGTCAGTGCATTTTATAGTTGGAAAAACTGAAGCAATGAGAAGTTAAATAACTTGCCCAAGATCACACGAGTAAGTGTTAGGAGTCTGAGAATCTGCCTCCAGAAACTGTTTTTAAGTAAACACATGAGGCCTGTGAAGAGCAAAAGACAATGAACAAAAGTCACACAGCCAATTCCATGGCAGGTCTGGATCCTTTATGAGACCTTTTAAGCTTGCCTCAACCTACCCCTCCAGGCTTATTCTCACTCTGCATCCCCTACCACTCCAGGCCTCAGCCCCAGAGCTAATTGTGCTCCAGGCCTCTCTGCCTTTGAATGTCTTCTCTCCTCATCTCCTATTCAATGAATCTCACCCATCTTTCAAGGCTCAGCTCGGTTAACACATCTTCCGTGAATTCCCCTTGAACCCCCATATGTGGTTTGTTCCCTTCTGGGCATTCCTTTACTACCCCATTTATTTCGCTGACCGTGCCCTTGTTTTCCTCAGTAACTATGAGCCCCTCAAGGGTAGAGGCTATGTTTTTGCTTTCCTCGATTTCTGGTGTCTAGTACTGTGCTTGCCAAAGGGTCTAGCTGAGTGGTTTCCACTAAACTGTTTTCAGACTTATATCTTCACTTTTAAAAGGGAAGAAGTGCTGTGTTTATCTCAACCCTTTGGGTATGCCTCATCACTTAAAACCCATGGCTGTGAGATAGCTGTACCACATGGTGGTGATGTGCCTGGTTTAGGAGTTCTTTTTCTGAGGGAAAAATGCTATTCTTTTTTTTTTATTGTCGTCCTATTACAGTTGTCCCAATTTTCTCCCATTGCTCTCCCCTGCCCTACCTCCCCCCATTTCCAAAATCAGTCCCCATCCTATTTTGCATGTCCATGAGTCATTTATACCTTTTCATTGATTAGAGCTTTCCCCTTCTTTCCTTGTTTTCCCCCCTCCCCCTCCCCTCTGGTTGCTATCAGTCTGTTCCTTGTTTCCATGACTCTGGTTCTATTTTGCCCATTTGTTCATTTTGTTGATTAGATTCCTCATATAAGTGAGATCATATGGTATTTGTCTCTCATCACCTGACTTATTTTACTTAGCATAATACTCTCTAGTTCTACCCATGCTGTTGCAAAAGGTAGGAGTTCCTTCTTTCTTTCTGCTGCATAGTATTCCACTGTGTAAATATACCAGTTTTTTTGTCCACTCATTTACTGATGAACACTTAGGCTGTTTCCAGCACTTGCCTATTATAAATAGCACTGTTGTGAACATTGGGGTGCATAGGTTCTTTTGGATTGGTGTTTCAGGGTTCTTAGGATATAATCCAAGCAGTGGAATCACTGAGTCAAAAGGTAGTTCCATTTTTAGTTTTCTGAGAAAATTCCATACTGTTTTCCACAGGAGCTGCACCAGTCTGCATTCCTACTAACAGTGTACTGAGGTTCCCTTTTCTCCACATCCTCACCGGCCTCTGTGATTTGTTGATTTGGTTATGATGTCTGTTCTCACTGGTGTGAGGTTGTATCTCATTGTGGTTTTAGTTTTCATCTCTCTGATGGCTAGTGATGTTGAGCATCCTTTCATTGCCTATGGGTCCTCTGTATGTCCTCCTTGGAGAAGTGTCTGCTCAGATCCTTTGCCCATTTTTTAATTGGATTATTTGTCTTCCTGGCATTGAGTCATATGAGTTCTTTACATATTTTAGAGATCAAACTCTTGTCTAAGGTATCTTTGGCAAATATGTTTTCCCATATGGTTGGTTCCCGTTTCATTTTGATGATGTTTTCTTTAGCCACACAGAAGCCTTTAATTTGATGTAGTCCCATTTGTTTAGTTTTTCCTTTATTTCCCTTGCCCTAGAGGATATAGAAAAATGCTATTCTTTCAAAAAGTCTTAGAGTTGCTAAAATTCCAGACCAGAAGATACAAAAATGTCTCCATACAAGATGATATTTTTATTTACAATTCTGTAACAGAAAGAATAGGGTCATTGGCATTAAGTACCCAGCCTTTAGCCAATGAGCCTTCACCCACACTTCGCAAAATGTAGTTAGAACCTTCTTTCTAAAATATTTCAAACTATTATTCTGATCCTTAATTTCATGTGAGCACCTTCTGGGCAATTTTACATTGTACTTTTACATTGTACTGGGCAATGATAACTCAGGATGTTATTAATGTCCTACATACACTATTCTATAGGACATTAATAGGAGCAGGAAAGGGATAGATATAAGGTTAATCATGAAAAATGCTATTTAAATTTGTTTATTGAGAGAAGTACTTCACAGAGCCTCTATTCTTCAGTGTTTGATTAATTGATTAATTAATTAACTTACTAAAATAGGGAGCCCATTTTGGAGAGACTCTAATTAACATGTCCTATAGTACTGTGTCTGTTCATAGTTTAGTAAGCAGTCTTCAGCTTTAAGCATAAACACCCTTGACTCATTTCCACCTCAAATAATATTCCTAATTGGTGCTTTCATATATAAAACAATGTTGACCACAATCTGTCTGGGGTTATGAAGTCTCTGAGGACGGGAAACTTTCAGGCTCTTGTTAGAAATGCCGGTATAAACTGTAGGACCCTCAAAAATACAATTGACTAGTAGGTGGTAGAGGGTGGTCCTCATGCTGACCTACAAAGAAAATCTACTGTGAGAATGTCTGACTATTGACACAGACTAAGACTCCGTGGTATGGAGTCATGCAGAAGCCAAAGGTCCTGAGCCATGCCCAGAGCAACCAGACGAGCTTGGTGTGAGTCTTTGATGCATTTATATCAGGGAGAACTACTTGTGCTTTTTCCAAAGACTGAAGTACAGATGGCTGCCTGTGGGTTCTCTTACATCAGTTTCTCTAACTCAAGCAGTCCAGAAAATGCTTCATGGGCTGAGAACTTCAGTTTTCTTTTTTGTTAGAAATGGAGAAGATCAGGACAATAGTAATATTTTACAAGATTGTTAAGATGACTGAATGAGATAGTGTCTTGAAAGCACAAAGCACAGGGCTGGGGATAAAATAAATATTCAATAAATGGTGACACTTATTAAAAGCCCCTGTAATAGTAATAGTGATCATAGCAAAATCTGTGCCCTGAATTATTTGGTCTTACTGACTTTTGCCACTTTGCAATTCCTTGCACATAGTAACTATTTGGCAAAAAAAATTTTTTTGAATGAATGAGTACTAGCTTACACACCCTCTGACTTAACTGACCAGTTCATCTATGTGTACTAATGATGATGGCGCTCTTTTTGTTTTTTGTGTAGCTCCTGGGATCTTAATGCATCACTGTGTTAATTTCCTAAGACTGCTCTAACAAATTGCCATACACTGGGTGGCTTGAAACAACAGAAATTTATTCTCTCAGAATTTTGGAGTGCAGAAACCCTAAATCAAGTTTGTGGCAAGGTTCCCTCTGAAACCTGTAGGGAGAATTCTTCCTTGCCTCTTCTAGTTTCTGGTGTTGGCCATTAATCCTTAGTTTTCCTTGGCTTGCAGCTGCATCACTCCTGTCTCTGCCCTTGTTATTACATGATACTCTCCCTGCTTGTCTCTGTCTTCACATGGGTTTTCCTCTTCTTATAAGGGCAGTCATGTTAGATTAGAGTCCACTTAATGAACTCATCTTAACTTGATTATATCTGCAAGGACCCTATTTCCAAAATAAGGTTACATTCACAGGTACTGGGGTTAGGACTAAAACATATCTTGTGGGAACACAAATCAACCCATAACAATCCCTATGTCTAGAATTTATAAGTAAGTGAAATGATGAATGTCCATGGAGGCTTCAGACATTGTTAGTTAGGTTTTCTGTCACTAGCAGCAAAGGCATTCCAAGTAATATAACCCAGGAAGGACTGGAGTCACAAGAGTACTCTTGGGACTAGGTCCAAGGAATTAGAATTAACCAGGACTGAGGCATGTGCCCACATGTCCCTGGGGCTGGAGGCAGGGTGATGTGGGAAGCAAAGTACTGAGGTTAACAGCACCAGAACTACATGTGAGGGAAGAGAAAGACATTTCTCCAAAGGGAAGGTGGGTAATTGGGTATAATTACCTGAAGAGAAAGGCAAGGATGCTTAACAGACCAGAATAAAACACACTAACTCTACATATTAAACATCTGGCTGTGGGGTAAAGGTGCTGCCTTTAATAGACTATTATCCAGCCATTGAAAGTGTGTTTATGCACATATCTACAATAACATGTAGAAATGTTCATAATAATTATAACAGAAAAGTATACACAATGTTATTTGCAAATTTTCTTTAATAAGGATGGTACTTTAAGAAGAAAAGTTTTGAGGCATTAGATATAAGTAGACAAGTCAATATTGTGCTAGCTATTGTAACAAGTAAATATGTTATTTTTGTTGGTATAGTACTGAATGATTTATTTAGAACAAAGAGTTTATCCAAACTTTATGCAAAACTAAACTTGCAAGTGAGACATTGGCATGTGAAAGGAAACTTAAGGAATTAAAGAGATGTCAAGAGCAAGAGTTCTGTCTGGCACAAAAGGTAGAAAGATAATAGGGGACTTCTTAGAAGATGGTGGGTTAAAAACAGGCCCAAAGTCCTCCTTCTAGTTACTGTAACAGTAAAACAATAGCATCATCTGTTAAAAAGAAGATCAATAATGCCCACCCCTCAGTGTAGGCTAGGAAACAATGAACAAATCTAAGTAAATGCAGTGACCCTGATTCAATTACACAATCCTGCGACACCAGCTGAAGAGACTACCTGAAAGGCAGCAGCAACTCCTCAAGGAGGCTTGAATGACTTGATTAATTTAAAAGAACTAAACAATGATTGCTAAAAATGAAACATTACAAAACTAAAGGACAGCAAAAAATGTGGAAATACTGTAAAGCATAAAAAAAGGGTCATAGGAATCTAAGAGCAAAATCATGTAAAGCCCAGAAACTTGAGGATATCTAATATCCCATGAAAAGAGATGGAAAACCATGTATATAAAAGAATTCATAAATAAAATGTGCAGTAGAAGAAACAGGAAAGACTATTTCTGTGGGTACTAGCATCAGGGACACAAGGGAACAACAAATTTGTTACATGAAAGAGACTTCATCATGTAAGGTAGAAAGGTCCAGAAAATTCTGTTTAGGAGTAGTTCTCAAGGAAAGACTCCTTTTTCTTGAAAACATTAGAGCCAAATACAAGTTACCAAAAAAGAAAAGGAAAGAAATGGCAAGATGACTTGTATATGTACTCTGAGAACTGACATTTCAAGGTATAAGAATAGACATGGCTCTATTACTTCAATCCTTGGATTTTGAAGAAGAACAGGATTTTGAAATGGTGTGCATGTTTATGTCAGCATATGCAGGTCTGTGCACCTGATCTGAAAAATCTATTTAAAGTCAAATATAGGGGGAGGGCTTGGTGGAGGGGGGCAAGAGGGAAAAATTAGGACAACTATAATAAAATAAACAATAAAAGGGGAAAAAAGTAAAGCCAAATGTCAAATTATTGAAATGTAATATCTAAGGTCTAAATAAAAATGAAGTGTTGCATTTACTCTTCTCCATATTTAGAAAAAAAATGGTTTGTGTAACTGTGCTATGTGAGAATGGGTGGGGTGGTGTTGGCGATGGTTCCGGGAAGCTTCCTGACTGTACTAGTTTCTTAACAAATCACCACAATTGAGTGGCTTAAAAACAGAAATTTATTCTCTCACAGTTCTGGAGGCTAGAAGTCTGAAATCAAGGTGCCAGCAGGGCCATGTTTCTTCTGAAGGTTTGGTAATAAACGTTTCTTTCCTCTTCTACCTTTTGGTGGTAGCCAACAATTCTTGGTATTTTTTGGCTTATGGCGGCATATGACCATCTATTCTCTGCCTCTGTCTCACATGACCATCTATTCTCTGTATGTGTCTGTGTACAGATTCTTTCTTCTTATAAGGACATCTGTCATTGGAATAGGGTCTACCCAAACCCAGAATGATTTCATTTTAATTTGATTATATCTACAAAGACCCTATTTCCAAATAATGTGACTTTCACAAGTTCTGGGAGGACATTAATCGGTTGCGGGGGGCGGGCATTATTTATCTCAGTACACTGCTATTGAGACAATTTAGAATCTGAATTCCACCAACAATGGGAGCAGCACCAAAGGTACTCCATACCCCCTGATGCATGAAGCCATGAGTCACAGGCAAGGTGAGCAGTGAGGAAACTCCAAATGGAGAAGTTAAGATGGTCAGGTGCATCCTGGCTGCATCTGGACTCCTGGGCCAGAATCATCATGACAGGGCAAACAGGCACTGACAATTACTCTGTGTTCCATTTCCTTCTGCTCACTCAAGAAACTCAGTATGACACTGTCCTTCCAATCTCTTAAACCCTCAACAGCTTCTTCCCTCCAGGCTCCTTTGCATCCAGATAGAGTGCATCTTATAACAGAAGAAAAACTATCTCCATGTGTGTGTTTATGTTCATACTCAGAACTACAATGCCATGTGTGGTTAAGAGGGCAAAGTCTTAGAGAGATCCAAACTGGAATTACGGCTTTGGCATTTGCTTGTTGTGTAACCTTTGGAAAATTACTTCACTTCTCTGGGCTTAGATTCCTTACTTGAAAAATGAGAGTAAAGGTAGGTATTCCCTCAATGGTTTTTTTTTTTGAGGATTAAAAAAAATTACACAGTCTTAAAAGATGCTGAAGGGAATATTAATAAAACTCAACATAAATTTTGGGTTAAAAGTAACCAAAATTAGGAACATGATAAAGATTGTTGTTTAAATTAAATCATTGAGTCTGGTCAGAATACCCTAGGCTTACAAAACACATTCCCTAGTAAATTAAGTAAAAAAAGAAATATGTGCATTTTTAATGGGAAATAAAACAACAGAAAAAAGACATTTGAAACTCTCAATAAACTTGATACTTTTCTAGTATAATACTAAATGACTACAGTTTACCTGAGTAGAGGTAAAAAACCTCAATAAATCTGTAACTGTTTTGAAAAAGGCAAAATTTTTATCATTTCCAGGTATTGATTCTCTCTTTGGAAAAGCCAAAAAATCAAATCAAATAAAAACCCATTAGAACAATTATAAATTTTAAAAAGTGCCTTTTTGAATTTTAATTCTCTGCATAGCTTTGATTTATAAGCTATACAAAAATCAATAACTTTCCTATAATTCAAGAATGATCAGTTGAAGGTAAATTTTGAGTAGCCATTCAATAGGGTAGTCCCAAAGAAAGTGTTGATAAGCAATTGGATTCAGGTTATATTTTGATGGGAATGTGATATTAGGTTTCCTGAGGGAAACAGAATAAAATATAATTTTAATAGATGACAATTTAAACAGCACTATATGGACAAGACAGTACCAAAGACCCCTTGTTGAAAATGTCAGTTATCCCCAAATTAATCTATAACTTTAGATGAAAAAAGTGATCCTAATGTTCACATGAAAACTCTAGTTCAGGTAACCAATCAGAGGCATCTCTCTCTATTTTTTTCCCAATGATTCATTGAAATAACAGAAGAAACTATTTCATAATATTTCTGGACCCATACAAAGCTATTAGATCACATTAGAAAATTAAGAGATTAGACTTCTGGCCAAGATGGAGGCATAGGTAGATACACTTTGCCTCCTTGCACAACCAAAAGAAGGACAACAAATAAAAAAAATAAACAGAACTGCCAGAAAATTGAATTGTATGGAAGTCCAACAACCAAAAAGTTAAAGAAAAAACACTCACTTAGACAGGTAGGAGGGGTGGAGACAGAAAACCAAGGCAGAGAGGACATGCAGCAAGGCCATAGCTGGAGAACCATGTTGTTCCACATAACCCAGAAGAACCCAGAAGAACAACTGGGGAGCAAGACAGATCATGCAACTCAGGGTCATGGCATGGGGAAATAAAGCCTCAAAACCTCTGGCTCAAAACCTATGGGACTTGTGGTGGCAGGAGAAGCTCCAAGTTTCACAGGAGAGTTTGCTGGAGAGACCCACAGGGTCCTAGAATGTACACAAACCCACTTACCCAGGAATCAGCACCAGAAGGGCCCAATTTGCTTGTGGGTAGTGGGGAAAGTAACTGAAAGCCAGCTGAGAGTCCGGCAAGCTGAATTGTTCCCTCTCTGACCTCTCTCCACATACAATGACCTGGGTTGCCCCACCCTGGTGAATACCTAAGGCTTCACCCCTTGCTCTGTAACAGGCATGTGGAGACAAAAAAAATACATGGCCCTAATAAAAGAACAGATCAAAGCTCCAAAAATAAAACTAAGTGATGAAGAAATAGACAACATATCAGCTGCAGAGTTCAAAATACTGGTCATCAGGATGCTCACAGGAATGGTTGAGTATGGTTGCAAAATAGAGGAAAAAGTAAAGGCTATGAAAAGTGAAATAAAGAAAAATGTACAGGAAACCAACAGTGAAGGGAAAATGTATAGGGAACCAACGGTGTTGATTTGAGTGATAAGTACTCAAATCAACAATTCAGAGCAGAAGGAATAAACATTCACCCAGAACAGAATGAAGAAACAAGAATTCAAGAAAATGAAGAGAGGCTCAGGAACCTCCAGCACATCTTTAAACATTCCAACATCCGAATTATAGGTGTACCAGAAGGAGAAGAGGAAGAGCAACAAGTAGAAAAGTTATTTGAACAAATAATAAAGGAGAACTTCCCCAATCTGGCAAAGGAAATAGACTTCCAGGAAGTCCAGGAAGCTCAGAGAGTCCCAAAGAAGTTGGACCCAAGGAGGAGCACACCAAGGCACATCATAATTACATTAGCCAAGATTAAAGATAAGGAATCCTAAAAACAGCAAGAGAAAAAGAGACCGTTACCTACAAAGGAATTCCCATAAGACTATCACCCGATTTCTCAAAAGAAACCTTGCAGGCAACAAGGGACTGGAAAGAAGTATTTGAAGTCATGAAAGGTGGGGACCTACATCCAAGCTTACTCTATTCAGCAAAGCTATCATTTAGAATGGAAGGGCAGATAAAGTGCTTCCCAGATAAGGTCAAGTTCAAGGAGTTCATCATCACCAAGCCCTTATTATTATGAAATGTTAAAGGGACTTATCTAAGAAAAAGAAGATAATCAAAAATATGAAGAGTAAAATGAAAACAAACTCACAGCTATCAACAACTGAACCTAAAACAAAAACAAAAACAAACTAAGCAAACAAGTAGAACAGGAACAGAATCACAGAAATGGAAATCACATGGAGGGTTATCAGTGGGGAAGGGGAGAAAGGAGAATGGAGGAAAAGGTACAGGGAATAAGCAGCATAAATGGTAGGTTCAAAATACACAGGGGGATGTTAAGAATTATATGGTAAATGGAGAAGCCAAAGAACTTATTTGTACAACCCATGGACATAAACTAAGGAGGGGAATGCTAGTGGGAGGGGATGTGGGATGGGGGATACAGGGTGGAGGGTTATAAAAAGGGGGAAAATGGAACAACTGTAATAGCATAATCAATAAAATATATACAAACAAGAAGAAGTCAAAGGGTACTTATAATATGAAGTCATAGCTCTTTTCTCAAGAACAAAAAACAAAAAGGAATTAAAAAAATCAAATTAAATATTTTTATTTGTTTTTCATTTTGAGGATATATCAGACAAAATTCAAGCTACTGTTTTATTTTATTTACAATTGTAAGCTAATGGTAAAACAAGAAGAATTTAGGAAAAGAATGGGGAAGTAGAGATTTAGGGTAGTGCAGGGGCATTAAGTTATTCATCTAACCTAAGGGGTATTAAGAAAAGCTGTCTGTCTAAAGTTAATGAAATAAAAAATGTAATTCAATGTATATCTTTTAAAAATTATTCAAGTACAAGGCACTTCTCACTTTGTGTGGCAGTTTGCACTCCACACCCCCAAATGATTGTGCAAACTGAAATCGTACAAAATAATCTTAATTGTCATTGGGAAAAATTATGTTTGCTCCACAACCTCTCAAAGTTTTTTTATCAAAACATTAAAAACACTTATTTTTGTTCATAAATGTATCAGGAATTAAAAAATAAATAGTAAAACTAGTATGTATTTAAACACTATCATTTAAAAACATAAGAAACATTCTCTTTAGTCACACTGGTCTCTGTTATTTTTCAATGACTCCAGACAAGTTCCCACTAAATACCCTCCCTGATACCAAAAAGCTTATTCCCTGACTTCTTTCAGGTTTTATTTTGCTAAAATGTCACTGTCGGTAAAAATGTCACCGTTTCAATGTGGGCCATTCTTGGCGACCTCAGTGAAAATTGCAACCTCTCTTTAGAATGCCCCATTGTCCTTCCTTGCTTTATTCTTCTCCGCAGTACTCAAAGCTATCTAACGTACTATTTATTTTACTTATTCGTGTATTGTGTGTCTCACTTCCCCGAAATGTAGGTTCTGTGAGTAGGGAACTTTGTCTCATTCACTGTGTATGTCTAGTGCTCCGAAGAGTGCACAATAAGTAGAGTTGATTAATTAGGAAACAACCAGAAACTTAATGGCAACAGTTGTTCTTTAAACTGCCTTAGGAGTTTAGAAAATTGTCTCTATGTAAGCTGGTCTAATTTCTTGCCAGGAGAATATATTATGCATACGATTCCCTAGTGCTAACATTTGCATCATTGCATAGTGAATTTCATTCTATTCAACAGGTCTCTGGAAGGATAAAAACAAGGTGAAGAGTCAACAAAACATTAATGTATAGACGACTTCTTTCTCTTTTACCACTTGAACTATAACTTATGCACTTTATTGTGTTGAAGTGGATTAAATTTGCAAATAACGTCCTCAGGATTTCATGATTATTTTCTATTTTCATGTCTGCAATTCTGCTAGTTGTCATAGGACAATGGAATGCTTGAGACAGCAGTTCCCAAGCCGTAATGAACATCAGAACACTTGTGGAATATCTTATACCTCTGTCGAATCTGAATTTCTCAAGGTAGAAACATGGAAATCTCCACCTTTGACAAGTTGTCCAAGTAATTCTTAGACAGCCAGCTTAGCACCTAAACTGACTGGTATTTTGGAAAACACCAGGTTGTGGGAGCAGTCCTCCACTGTTAGAATTGCTGCAGGACAAGAACACTGAAAATACTTAGGGATGCCCTCAAGATCCACTCATCTTTCATTTTCTAGATAAGTAATAATAATTTTTAAGAAATTAGAATCTGTTTATGAGACACCAAGCCCACATTTCAAAAGGAATACTCGTGAAGGAAGATTTAATGAAAGAGAACACATAAGTACTGAGAGAGTACTACAGCAGTCACAGTCCTAGTGATTTACACGTGTTGTCCTGTGGTCTGAATTTCTCAAGTATACCATTCTATGAATACAAATATGGCAGAGTAGGTATGGGGGTGGGCACCAAGAAGAGAAGAGACTGCCACCTCCACTCTAGGCTTCACTGAGTCACCCCAAACCAAAGGCAGAACTGTGGGGGATGTCTACTTTTGCACAGATTTCCTATAAGCAGCTCCTTCAGTTCCCTTTTCCCACCACCCTCTATACTAACAAGGGAACAGTCAACATTTCAACCCACCCACCCAGAACATCCTCCCTAAGGTCTTCTCTCCCTAGGATTCTTTGCTCTGAAAAACCCCTTCCTCCTCATTCTTTCTCTGCCCACTAAATGCAGAGGCCCCTCTCCTGCAAACAGATGTGTGTGTGTGTTGAGAGGGGGCTGTTATCATCAATCTAAAGCTACTGAATCTCTCCTCTGGCCAGCAAGAACACTTTATTTCATCCCGCTTAATCCTATGAGGAAGTATGATTATGCTCACTTGACAGGGGGGCAAAAAAGGGAAATACCTGAGGATCAGAGAGGTTGAGAACCTTGCTCAAGTTCACCAGCAGAGCAAGATTCTAACCCAGGGAGAGCTGACTCCCAAATCCAGCACTACATGCAATGTCTCCCTCCTGGAAAAAGAGGTAGAAACATGCTGAGGTTAAACGTGATTAATAGAGCCTTTCCTTTCAGCTTCGGCAGTACCCGGTCACTATTTATGATTAGTTCCTCCTCATTGATTGCTGAGACTCAACCTTTATGTTCCCCCTCTAGTCTGAGAGAAGTCTGTGGCTGAGCTGCTCCTGCTAAATGGCAGAACTTGAGTTTTTGTGACTCTTTTCCCAAACAGAATCCCCTCAGTGCCTTTCTCCCTGTTGAATGAGCTGCCCCAATTGATCAGTTTACAGTGCTGCTTATAATACCTGGAGCACCTTGCTTTCTCATTTTGTTTTCTTTAACTGACTTGAATTCAGTCTTTCCTCTGCTGTTTTTCCTGGTTTGAAAAGAAAAAAAAATCAAAAGAGAAAAGCCTTCATTCTGCCTATTCTTGGAATTCTTTCTCAACCTTCGCTTCCCACTCAGACCAGCTGTGGGGACCACAGCTTTACAAGGGCCACCAGACTTCCTTTGACTTCCATCTGCTCACTTGCTTCCTTTAACACACAGTTGTGAATTGGGTTCTTACTGCTTCAGGCCTTGTATGTTTCTGTTTCTGCAATCTGCTACAGTCTAGTGCTTCTAGAGTCCAAGTTTGGTTTTCTTCCTTGGTCTTTATAGCAACACAGACAGGACATCGCCAGAATTATCCTAAGCTTTTGAGTTCATCTGACAAGATGAAAGCCACCATCCTACCAGAAAGTAAATTCATAAATTTGGGTTCTGTTTGTACTTCTACTATAAGTCTATGAATAATCTGTTTGCATTAAGAAGATTCTGGGTTTTTTTTAAAGCCAAGAGTTCCACTAAATACATGATCATGCATTTAAATTGCTAGGTGTGGCTATACCCAGGGAAGGGTATATTTCGGTGGGGTAGTTTATGTTGTGGTAACAAAAACAGCAAAAGCTTAGTGGTTCCTAACGATGAATTTCCTTTCCATGCTCTTTCTATAGGTTCATTGCAGGTTGACAAGGGTCTCTGCACCGTGTCTCCTCACTCCAGAACCCAGGCTGATGGAGTACCCACCATCTTGAATGTTGCTGGTAGTCACCTCAGAGGAAAACAGGTCCCTGGCATATTATGTCCTGGTTCTTACATTTTCCCCCTAAAAGTATAACATGTCACTTCCACCCACATTTCATTACCCAAGGGAAGTTGCATGGCTACAACTAACTTCATGGGGTCAGGGAAGTGCAGTTCCATTGCATGGCTGGAAGTGGAAAGAACCAAAAATGTTTGGTGAGAAGCACCAATAACTACCACTACGGGTGTGGGTAAGAGCTAATATCCACAGACAATACCAAAGTTCTTAAATTGGTAAAAAAGTGAAAGTGATTATCTTTTTCAAATGAGAAATAAATAGTAAGCTCTGATTCAGTAAGCATCTAATTGTTTTTCATTACCTTTCACATGCAGGCTCCTTGAGAGTAGAGATTTTATCTAAAACTTCTCATTGACATGATACAGCCAGTGGCTTTGGAATCAGATAGTCAGCTCCAGGATTAATGTTTTGTGTGAATCCGTTGCTTTCTTTTGGGAAAAAAACAAAAAGCAAACAAAACATATCATGGCATCCCTTAACAATCTCTCAGAGTCCTCAGTAGTATACAGAGAATAATAGCTATTTTTGTTTTCATTGAGTCCCCGTGGAATCTAAGATTAAAATTCACATGTTTTGACAAGAGACTGGTTAGTTGTTAACATAACTGTTTTCTTGGATGCACAGCCAGAGGATACACACTTAGACGTAGCCAAATCACTAAGTTCTAGAATTGAAATTAGAATGAAAATGATGGGCACCATATCAGGGCAGGACTATTATATTCTTTGTGCTCTTTCTCCTTCTGCAACCCTAACAGGCAAGCACTGGTGACAATGGAAGCCATGTGTTGAGGATAGGAGAGCCACAAGACAGATGGAAGGAGCCTGGGTCCTTAAATCCCTGAGTTTAGGAAACCACCTGCCAATCAGAAACAACCATTTTGGACTTTACTCGAACTGAAAAGAAACTTCTAACATGGTTGAGCCATCAGTCTTTTGGTTTGATTATTACAACAGCCAGCATTTTCTTAATGAATACGGATATCTCTGATAAGGTCTTGGTAAACTGGTGAAGAGGCCCTCTGTGGAGACAATTTGCATGCAGATTTTGGTAGAAGGTTCTGTAAGAAAAGGATGGTAGGGGAAGAGGGCTAGAAGAAGATCATAGCTCCCTTCTGGATACTCAAGCCCTAGCCCAACTCCACCCCTTTGGAGAGAGCTGAGGTTCTGGGGTGAGGAATGGGATTCTACTCGCTTCCAGGCAAACAGAAAGTTTTAGGTTCTCTGCAGAACCTCAGTGCCTTAGTGTTGGTGAGCTGAAGGTGGTGTGCAGGCAGATAACAGCCATATTTAATGTGAGGCATTTGTGCCTTCACAATTTTCTCTGCTGCATACAGGAAGTCTCTACTATTAGAGTAGTTCCTTTGAGCTTTAGCATTGATTCCCAAAGATTGTGTTAAATTGGATGAAAATGATCAAACAGCATACCTAAGAAACCCAAAGGATGGTTTAACTAACAGGCAATGTCTGCAATATGAGAAAGCTGTTTATAGTCGATGGCCACACCACCCTGAACATGCCCGATCTCGTCTGATCTCTGAAGCTAAGCAGGGTCAGGCCTGGTTAGTACTTAGATGGAAGAAAGCTGTCTATAAACTTGGAAGAGGCTGGGCTCAGCAAGCACATCTGGGAACCTCAGTTTCAGTCCCGGCCTGGCCCACTTGAAGTGTTACTTTGAGCCAGTTTTTGTGTTCTGTTTTTGGTTTTCTTTTCTTCAAGCCTCAACTCAGATGTCACCTCCTCCTGGAAGTCTTCCCTGATCCCAGTCTAGGTTAAATATTCTTCTTCGTGCTTCCACAGAGGAGCATTGCACTATAGAATGAGAATTGTGTCTCCCCAATTGGACTGGCTGTTCTCAAGGGCAGGAACTGTGTCTTACTCATTGTTGGATCCCCAGCACATGGCCAAGGGCCTAGCACACTAAAAGCATATTAAACCCATTAGAAACTGAATCTTCTGAGAAGATTGTGTCCCACATAAAGAAGAGATCAGGGCAGTCTTCATCCCAAAAGACAGAAACTGAGCTGGGGCCTAGAGGAAAGCAGGAGAGAAGAGAGGAGGAATTCTAAGAAGAAGGAGCTACATGAGCAGGGCTCTGGACCAGTTCCAGAATGCCTGTCACAAGGCAGAGTCTGGGTGCTGTAGGCCAGAGACCTTCCCATGCAGACACTAGGGAGAGGCAGGTGGAAAAAGGATCCTGTGCTATTGTCCCCAGAAATGCCCTGTCACCTTCTGAGCAATCTGGCTGCAGTCCTCATAAGTGGGCTGTCATCAGTAATGCCAGAATCCAGGGGATGAAGTAAATAGATAAAGCTGTATTAATATCAGCTCCATTAGAAACACAGGAAGTAAATTAATGTTTGCCAAATGGGAAAAGAAAAAATCAATAGGGAAAGAAATATTATTTTTAATCTTCTGAGAAGGTTTTTATAAACAACAGAAAGGGAAAAAAATAAACACCATGAAAAAGAATCTGCCATCATCCTTTTAACCTTTATTTATTATCACTCATTCTACATCATCCCAAACTGCAGGATAATTTAAAATTTCATTTTAATTTCAATGTATCACATAATTCAACCTAGCCTTTTTACAGCATATTTTTTTTGCAGAAAACTTTTAAAATGTCTCAAAAGGAAATACAACCAGGAGGAGGGAGGATAAGAAGTCCTGTAACCTTCTAGAGTAGGCATTTAATTTCTGAGATTAAAAGGTCTGTGCAAAAATACGATAACACTAAAAGCAACAAACATGACCAATGTGAATGTTCCTTAATGGCGTGCTGAAATGTGTGGAGTGCCTGGGCTTCTCTCTGTGTCCTTCTGCGCTTTCATCTGAGTTCAAATTATTTTAAACACTGGACTTTCTTGGTTGTTTTAGGGAAATTAGAAAAAAATTCTTTTTTACCATGTTTGATCCATTCTGAGGCAATGGTTCTTCTTTCTGGGACTTGTCCTGTAGCTCTTACTTAAAATATGTTAGAGTTTCAGAAAATACTCATATTAGTAGCTAGCATTTATTAAGCACATATTCTGTGCCACTTTGTCAAGGGTTGTAAATGCATTTTGTCATTTAATTCTCTCTGCCCTAAAGGATGATGGCTATTACTGTCCATATTTTGCAGATGAGAAAACTGAAGTTCTGAGAGCTTAATAAACTGATAGCTGTCACATAGCTAGGGGGTAGTAGAGACCTGAGCCCGAGCCCAGAAGATGGCAAAGGCCATGCTTTTAGAATCATCACAAGGGACTGACCAGTGGGAACAACTAGGGAAGGCCTGGCCTCCTTCTTCACATTGCCCTACCCAGGCTCCTGCACTAGAGATACTCCTCTACTAAGGCTCTGTTGGGAGATCTATTTTCTAAGCAAATAACCTAGAGTGAGAGGGAGCATGGTGGGACCCCTGGCTATTGAGTTAGGCTGGACCTGTAACATAGTCAGTAAGACCTTCCTTTTGCCCTGTATCCTCCCTTTTGGGCTCATTGTACTGGTCTTGGCCCTGGTCTTACTATCTTATTGGCTATGGACAAATCTGAGTTGGGCTTGTGGTAGCCGATACCAGAAGGGAGTACTGCCAGACTCAGCAGGTTATCTGACTGTCTACTGCATTCATTCATTCATTCATTCATTCATTCATTCATTCATTCCTTCAGGCACTATGCTAGTCAGAATAGGTTAGATTATGCTAAAATAACTAACACACCACTCCCGGAAGCTCAGGGTTTTAGTTTTTTTCCTCTGATACATGTTCAATGTAAGTTGTCAGTGCAGGGGTTGCTCATATTCCTTCTGGACATGTGCTTCCCTGTCCTTTGCAGCAGGGGGAAAGGAATGTGATGAATCCCACCCTGGCTCTTTACGGTTCTACATGGAAATAATACATGTGACTTCTATTTATATCTTATAGGCTAAAGCAAACCACTTGTACTGGAGAATTTGCGAATAGTCTTGATGACAGCCATGCCACTATTCCTGGGCACTGTAATGCGATGGAAAGGCTCTACTCTAATGGGGCAGGCAGTAAATAAATGTGTGAATAATTTTAAGCAGAATTAAGAGTTATGAAAAATTAAAGCAGTGGAAGAGTACAGAGAGAACACAATGGATAGAAGAAGCATTTTGAGTTAAGGTGGTTAAGAAAGACCTCTCTGAGAACATGACATTTGAGTTGATAACTGAAGAAATGAGCCTTAAGAAGATCTAGGGAAAGAATAGTTTAGGAAGAAGGAAACAGTGAGTGCAAAGGTCCTGAGGTGGAAATGGGCTTCACATGTTAGAAGAATAGCCACAGAGACCAATTGCCTGGAGTGTGGTGAGGGAGGGAGAGAGTGGTTGTGGACAAGGAAAGGGCAGAGACAGAACACAGAATCTTGTAGGCCATGATCAGGGTTTTGTATTTTAATCCAAGTGTGATGGAAAGCCATTGGAGGACTTTTAAATAAAGAATTGATGCAATTTGATTTACATTTAAAAAAGATAATTTGGCTTTTCTGAGGAGAAGAGACTGTAGTGGGCAAAGGTGAAGGTAGAAAAACCACTCAGGAAGCAACTGCATCGGTCTGGGAGCCTAGAGGCAAGTGTGGGTGGTTTAAACCTTTCTGCCCCGCACAGCCACTCTCCTTGGCTTTCGCTGGGCCATCACAGAGGTGAGCCCTGTCTTAGGGGTTTCTTTCTGAGACATCTCAGAATTTTCAAGGGAAGAATGGCACTCGGACTCCAGATCTCTTCCCCTAATTCCAGAATATGAAAACTATAGCTGCAAGGGGTGAGCCAAATCCCGCGGAACCTGTTCAGCTGAGAGCCATCTCCATATTGATTGCCACAATTTTTCTCCCTAGTCATGCCTGAAAAAGAAATTCCTTGCTTTTTAAAACAATTATGACTTAAAAAACCCCTGAACATTAATTTGCTTAATGCTGCCCTGTCACCAGTGATGTGTTTCACCTGATGCTTTGGCACAAGGCATGGGCAGAAGGCTCCTCATTCCTCTGTGTCAGGCTTCATCGGCAGTGACGTTTGTCAGGGCCTGCTTAAGTGAC
>PVKM010002506.1:0-64405 GCA_004027735.1 Carollia perspicillata | reverse complement strand
CTTCCAAAGTATGGATCCCAAGAGCACTCCCTAATAAACCTCTTGCCTGCTATCTTCGTCTCAGAATGCACTTCTCATGAAGCCCAACCTGCAGCAACACTCAAAATAAACGTCGTATATTTGCTAATAGAAACTACTGTGTATCCCCTACACTGTACAATATTGGCACAAACACTGTCTTTCCTTGGTTTTGTGTAGCATTTTAACATCCACAAAGCATTTCACAGCCCTATCCTGTAATGATCTCTAAAACAATCCTTGAAAGAAGATGAAGCAAGTAGTATCAGGCCTGTATCAAATATGAGGAACTGAAGATCAGAGAAATTGAAGAACTCAACCATGATTACTTCAACATGTTAAGTAGGTAGGTGGGTAGGTGGGTAGGTAGTTGGTCATTCAGTTAGTGCCAACCCTGGAATGTAATCTTAATTGTCTGTTTTTCATCCATGCCTTTACTTGACCGTACTCTTTTTCCTAAGGAAAACTTAATATGTGTTTGGGGTTCTTATCCTGTGTAACTAGTATTTAATGACTCACCAATGGACAATTTGAGGAGTTCATTTTAAAATATCTTAAAACTTCTTATAAACCTGCCAACATCCTGAAATATCAAGAAATTTGAATTGGGAATGTGTTCTTTGGTTAGAGATGACTTCTTTCCATGCTCTTTGTTGGAAAATCTTGGAGTTGTTTTATTTCCTAAATAATTCTTATTCATAAAAGTACTTGGCACATTTAGGATGTGTTTCTCAAACAAAAAGTGAAATGAAAACTAATATTTATTTTCTTCAGTTTTTGAAAGATGAAACCCAGCTCTAAATTTGTGTGTACAATTGCTTACTATTTCATACAAACTGTGCCCTAATTTCTCTCTGTCATACAGACTTACATACACTCACACTCACATACACACTTTTCTTTAGAGGAAATAATCTCTTTACTTCTTCAAATTTCCTTAGGGATCTAATTCTCAATGACTTGGAGGCTTTTTGTTTGGTTGGTTGTTTTGGGGGGGTTCTTTTATTTTCTTTTTGGGGGGAGGTCTTTGAGTACCCATTAGCAGGAGGTAGCTTAAACAAATAACAAGGGGATTTTTTTAAAGATTTTATTTATTTTTTTAGAGAAAAGGGAAGGAAGGGAGAAAGAGAGAGATAAACATTGATGCAAGATAGAAACACTGATTGGAGACATCCTCTCAAACACACCCCAACTGGGGACCGAACCAACCTGCAACCCAGGCATGTGCTCTGACTGGAAATTGAACCAGTGATCTTTTACTTTGTGGAATGATGCCCAACCAACTGAGCTACACCAGTCAGGGCTAAATAACAAGTTTTTTTTTTCTTTTTTTAAAAAGTAAACATTAATCTCAACAATGCAATAACAATGGTCTGGCCTTAAACTCTGAGCTCAGTGATGAGAATCAAAAGTGAACCATCTTCTCTGGCATATATCCTGTGGCAAGAAATTTTTTAAAGATAGAATATCCTTGTTCTTGTGAGATTAATTGGAGAATCTTTTCCAGAAATATTTTCAGTTACAAAACTCTGACTTGTTTTTGAATTTCCAAAAGTCTCAATCTTTCTGTTTCATTCAATGGAATATCATGTACTCCTTTAGAGAGCAAAAAGTGGGAAAACAGGGCAAATAGTGGTGTGGAGAAGTAAAGCTAGTCATTGTCCTATAATTAATTTAGCAAACATAAGTTGGAAGTGTCCAGGGAATATGAGGACACCAGCTGGCTCTTGATACAAGGGATCTGAGGTGTTTATAGAGACCGAAGTGATGTGATCAGACTGGGATGTTCTACACCATTTTCCAATAATGACACAATTAAAAGCTATTATAAAACTAAAACTCTAGTTTTCCAGGCAAAAATCTAATTCTCTTTGACTAAAGGCATCCATTTTCAGAATCTTTTATGAGACCAAGGCAGGTAGCATCCGTCTACTTAAGACATAGCTTAGAAACAAAGTTCCTTCATTGTTTCAGTGCCTACAAGTTTACTTCTAAGGAAAATATCTTACTCGAAGTGATGTCACATTACATTTAGTGTTTTGTAATCATTTGCTGAAAGAGCTTAGTAGAGTCAATTCCCATAATCATCTGATGTTAAGCAAGCTTTTTGTAGCAATGTCAACCTTCTTAAAATGACAATTGCCTGAAAGCCAAGATATTCAACAAGCTTAAAATAATTTGCCCTGTATTATGAATATCCAATAAGTACTAGGGCTTCAATGGAGACTTACAGAAGCCTGGACTTTTGTTCAGTACAGAAGGTCTTTTCTACTCAAATCACAGTCCATGGACCAGACTCTTGACTTAGGAACTTATTAAGAAATGCAGAACCTCAGGCCCCAGCCCATACATGCTGAATCAGAACCTTTAGTTTACCAAGCTCCACAGGTAATTTCCATTCATATTCTAGACAAGAAGCCCTGTAGTAGGTCATTTATTTCATCATATATATTACATACGACTTGGTCAGTGTCCATATGTTCTTTGTCTCATAGATTGATCTCCTGTAAAAGTATGCTAAAATCACAATGTCAAATAACATGGGTGCAGCTTAATCACATATGGTTTACAAGCCTGAAACCTCAGTTTGAACTCATTGTTTGAGATAACACTTAAGTACTACAACCTACATCTGCCCACTAGATAGCTCCTCTAAAAGAGCTCAAAACACAAATAGGTTCTGTTACTGAAAGACTCAAAACTCTGGTCCAATACACTTTCCTATGTTTGTTTTTTATCATTTCCCCTTAAGAGTTTTATAATCTAACTACAACAGCTTTCTACCTTTCTTTTAAAAGGCTCCCATTACCACACCACTGGGCCTTTGCTCATATCATATCTTTCATGTGGAATGACAGTATTGCTCAACAAAGTCCAATTCATCTTTTAAAGGTCAGTTTATGTATCACCTATAACATGATCCTGATGTGACCAAGTATAATTAATCCCCCCTGTGAACCCCCACAGCAGTTTGGTTATACTGGTATGTAAAATGTGTTCATAGTTGATTGTTTAGGTCAGTCTCTTCTTTAAAACCGCATATTTCCTAAAGACAGGGAACGTGCATTACTTAAATTTGTAAACACAAGGGATACCTTCATCATAGTTTCCAGGGATTATTTGTTGAATTGACTGTAAATCTTATTACTGTGAACTCAAAGAAACTGTCCAAATTCTATTGTCATTTCAGCCCTTCATTGCAATACATTTTTCCCAAGACCAACATATAGTTTGTTGTTAACTGAGGATTTTTAGGACTATAAGATTTTTTTGGAAGAGCAGATTTGACATCAAGTCATGTAACAGAGACCACCAAATTTTGTACGAAAGGAAGAAACTTCATAGAGACTGGGAAAACTTCCATTCACCTTCCCTACTGAACATTTCTGCAGTCTCCTGGAGGCATAGAAAAAGAACCATGATTTCCAATGCATTTAAAAATAAGCAAGTTATCATGAATAATTTACCAAAGCCATAGTTTCTATTTAGGAGAAAGCATGGGGTTTGGGGAATTTGAATCAGGTCTGTGTCCATTTTCCCAGTGACTTAGGATTTTATTTTTTTAGTATCCTCTATGACAGGAAATGGTCTAAATCATTGCACCTCCCACCTATGTAAGTTAAAGATAATGATAATAATACCAGTTTCACCTATTTCATATGGATTTTATAAAATCAAAAGAGGCTGCATGCAAAATCACTTTGGAAAAAATAGCCAATGAGTGTTACTGAATGCTTACAAAAACACAGCTCTGTCCTAGGTGAAACCATGCCTATGAATGAACATTTTCCTCACTACTAAAAAAGTTTTTTTCAAGTTGTTGACACAAATATAGAAAGGAAAATGCTCTGCTAGCCTCTTTAGGCATTACCATAAAAACATATTTATCCTAGACCTGTAAAATGTTTTATATAATCAAATATTTTAAATGTATACCCAGGTACTTACTGGCTTTCAAGACAGGTAGTTTGAAAAAGGCCTGCAAAGTACACCAGTATTCATTGAGCACTTATTGTGTGCCAAGCTCCAGGAATATAGCAGTGAACAAGATAATTCACTTTCTGCCTTCATGAAGTTTTATAGAATAATGGGGATACAAACAAGTAAACAGAATTCTTAAATATCTATACAGTTACTTCTCACTTAACATTACTGACAGGTTCTGTGACTTTAAGCAAACTGATGTATAGTAAAACCAATTTTACCATAGGCTAATTGTTAGAAACAAGAGTTAAGTTTCTAGGGCACCTCATAATGTTATGATGAAATGATGTTGAACAAAACAGTATTATTTGAGAACTGCTGAATGTTGTATTCTTATTTTAATTTTACCAGAAAAGAAAGAGTGATTAAATATTGATACTCCATAAATTTCTAAGTCGATAATTAAGATGCACCAAAGAAAAAAAATCAGTGATGGCATCCAGAATTATAATAGTTGTCCAAAGGAAAATTTGGAGAAGTTCAAAGGTGGTCAGCCAAAGGTGGCCATTGATGACTTTGAGTGCCTATGGCATTCTGAGAAAACTCTGTACATCATACAACCTTGTCTGCCTTCTTTTTCACCTGCTTTATGAATGGTTTTCACTCAATATGTTTATTTGGAAAGACACACACACAAAAAAGGGAAAAAACAAAAAAGAATTCATTGCAAATCACATAACTTCTCTGACCCTTAGTTTGCTCTTTAAGAAAAATAGGAATTTTTCTTAAATAAAGTCTTATGCCCCTCCTGGTTCTAATGTTCATTTATCTCTCTCTGTCATTTAACTAGGAAGTTGGTATAGAAGAATTAGAACAAACAAAATTAAGTACTACAGCAAATAAAAGGTATGGGAGGCCTAGAACTGCTCAAAGTAAACTCCTCTTAATACCATTATCATAAAGATTAAAAAAAATGTTTCTCGGACCTCTGGCCAAGATGGAGGCATAGGTAGATACACTTTGCCTCCTCATATAATCAAAAGAAGGACAACAACAAATTTAAAAACAAAAAACAACAAAACTGACAGAAAGTCCAACTGTATGGAAGTCCAACAACCAAGGAGTTAAAGAAGAAACATTTATCCACACAGATAGGAGTGGTGGAGAAGGGCAGCAGAAATGGAGAGGACTTACAGCAAGGCAGCAGCCAAGGACTGGGTTGAGCGAGGTGGCAGCTGGTGGAGTGAGCAGTCTCACATTTGTGTGTGGCTAAATCAGGAGGAACAACTGGAAAGCAAGACAGACCTCGAAACCCAGGGTTCCAGCGCAGGAAAAGAAAGCCTCAAAACCTCTGACTGAAAAAACCTGTGGAGCTGTGGCGGCAGCAGGAGAAACTCCCAGCCTCACAGGAGAGTCTGTGAGAAAGACCCATGGGGTCCTAGAACATACACAAAACCACCTACTGAGGGAATCAGCACCAGGAGGGCCCAATTTGTTGTGGGTAGTGGGGGAAGTGACTGAAAGCCTGCCAAGAGCCGAGCAAGCTTCCTTGTTCCCTCTTGACCCCTCCCTCACTTATCGAACCACAACATAGTGAAGTGGGTTGCCCTGCCCTGGTAATTACTTAAGGCTATGCCCCATACTACATAACAGGCAGACCAAGACAAAAAATATGGCTGAAATGAAAGAACAGATCAAAACTCCAAAAAAAAAGAACAAAGCAATGAAGAGATAGGCAACCTATCAGATACAGAGTTCAAAACACTGGTAATCAGGATGCTCACAAAAATGGTTAAGTATGGTCCCAAAATAGGAAAAAGTAAAGGCTATGAAAAGTGAAATAAAGAAAAATGTACAGGGAGTAAATAGTGAAGGGAAGGAAACCAGGACTGAAATCAACAGTTTGGGGAAAAAGGAAGGAATAGACATTCAATCAGAACAGAATGAAGAAACAAGAACTCAAAAAAAAAAAAATGAGGAGAGGCTTAGGAACCTATAGGACAACTTTAAATGTTCCAACAGTGAAAACATAAGGGTGCCAGAAGGAGAAGAAGAAGAGCAATAAATTGAAAACTTATTTAAAAACATAATTAAGGAGAACTTCCCCATTCTGGCAAAAAAATAAATAGACTTCCAGGAAGTCCAGGAAGCTCTGAGAGTCCCAAATGAGTTGGAGTCAAGGAAGCACACACCAAAGCACATCATAATTACATTACCCAAGATGAAAGATAAGGAGAGAATCTTAAAGCAGCAAGAGAAAATGAGTTACCTACAGAAAAGTTCCCACAGGACCACCAGCTGATTTCTCCAAAGAAACCTTGCAGGCAAGAGGGGGCTGGAAAGAAATATTCCAAGTCATGAAAGGCAAGTACCTGTATCCAAGATTACTCTATCTAGCAAAGCTATCATTTAGAAGGGAAGGGCAAATAAAGTGCTTCTCAGATAAGGTCAAGTTAAAGGAGTTCATCATCACCTAGCACTTACTATATGAAATGTTAAAGGGACTTATCTAAAACAAAAAAGATAAAAACTATGAACAATAAAATGAAAACAAACTCACAATTATCAACAACAAAACCTAAAAAAAAAACAAAAACAAAAACAAAACAAACTAAGCAAACAACTAGAAGAGGAACAGATTCACAGAAATAGAGATCGCAGGGAGGGTTATCAGTGGGAAGGATGACAGGGGAGAATAGGGGGAAGCATGCAGAGAATAAGAAGCATAAATGGTAGGTACAAAATCAGGGGGAGGTTAAGAATAGTATGGGAAATGGAGAAGGCAAAGAGCTTATATGTATGATCCATGGACATGAACTAAGGTGGGGGAATGATGGTGGGAGGTGGGATACAGGGCAGAGGTAATAAAGGGGAGAAAAATTGGGACAACTGTAATAGCATAATCAATAAAATATATTAAAATGTATATTAAGAGTTGTTTCTCATAAAGTATGTTTATCACCCTCCATTTTTATCATTATTACCAAAAGTAGTATATTTATGGATCCCCAGCATACCACCTCCAACAACATGTACATAATTTCCTAGATAATATAAAAAATGCTTTTCACCCTTTTTCTAGGACTCTAAGGATAAAAGTAATCAATACAAAATGTTTTCAAGTAGCTTAGTTCAAAATAAGTTAAAGTAAATAGCTACAAGCAGAGCCTGAAGGGCCCTGGCAGTCCTGACCATTGAGACACCCACTTTCTTTCAGTCAAGGAAACTATATTTTCCAGACAACATGGGAGAGGGAGACCTAGTATCTACTGCTGTTCACAACCCATTTTTTTTTCTAGAAGATCTTTTTCAGTTGACTTTCTTCCTCCCTAAGATATAAGTGCTAACATCTCTTGGGGTGAATACTTGATTCCAATGGTACTTGGTTCCTGGTGAGTTCTTGTACTCACACACACTGGGAGCTTGAAGATAAGCAAGAAAACACTCTCAGAACCTGTTCCCTGTCTACCACTATTAACATTTCTTCCTCGCTTCTTTCACCATATCTGCCTGTCCATGTGCTTTGGAGAAACCCACTAGCCACTGGTCACTAACCATGCACAGGCCAGGGGAAAACTGTATTTTGTTGACATAAGAAGGTGAAACTGCTCTAGTCTCCATGTGAACTGGGTTGTTTGGTTGAAAGTGTCCCTAAACTAATGGGTAGTTCATTGTAAAGAAGTCGGAAGTCTATAACTAGACACATTTGGACACTGAGGCTGACTTTGGACCTGCTCTTCCATGGTCCAGCCATTGCAGTAACCAGGGGCCGCAGGCAGGCTTCTGACTAGGAAGTCTCAACTCAACTTCAAAAAATTATTTTATAAGCAATTCAGATGAAATGAGATCACGTTTTACCAGGATTTCTTTTGCTCAGAATAATGTGTTCTGCTTCCCCAGTGGTTAGCTCCTTCTACCATTAAAAATAAAACATAACAAAATCCCATAAAATTGGTAGAACACATTTAAAAGGACATTTGACTGCTGAGGCAAGTCTCTAGTATCAATAAGTCACATTTTCCCTTTCTGTCTAGAAGGGCTAGCAAATATCTCCTCCAAAATTTTACAAAAGAGAGTGTGAGAAATAAATTATATATATGTGATAAATTATATATAATAAAAATTATTTGTGAACAATAAATTATGATAAACCTAAACTTGTCACATCTATCATCTCACTTTAATTATGCTTCAAAGATTAAAGTAGTTCAAAAAGGAAATCGTGATGTCCACTTTCTTAAAAATTTAGAACCACTGATTGCTAAATGGGTTGCTCTCAAAGGGACGGAAGGCAAGGAGGAGAGAGGTGGGGGGCTGTTTAATGAATTTTCTAAGATGTCTCCAGGAAGGATGACAACTAAAAGTATTAGGCATCCTGCATCATTAGCTCTGTGTCTAGGCTGGAGTGCAGAGATGGGGGAGCTTCTTTGATAGCATTTACTGCTCAGTGTGTCATGGTCCCGTTGCATGTGGACAGTGACCAACACTTCTCAAGAGCACTAAGTTCTGCATCAGTTTCTTCCAAGAACTGCTAAAGCACCCCATCTACTGAGGGTACAGCCAGAGCTGTGAACCACTGGCTCAGAGTAGCTACTGCACATGACACACCTCCGTGTATATTAATAGGAAACAGTGGGAAGAATAAGAGGCAAGGGGCTGAAAGATGTTTCCTATAAATGAATCAGTAATCCGCCTGTGTACATATATGCAACTCATTGACTACTTAGAAACAACTCTTTGCCCAGAGTAACAGTTTACAATCATGGAAATGTGACTAAAACATGAAACATTAAAAGCACATGAGGAAAAGACTGTTTTCACAGGCTTTGGGGTGAGTCCCAGTTGAACTTGACTTTGGCCTTCCCACACTCCAAACATATCCACTGTTTTCAGAATCTTGGCCCTGAGAACAGCTATTGAAGAAAGAATTCATTGAACTCAAAACGGTCCTTCAGAATGGAATAATCTGAATGGCTGGGATAATCAACCACCTCCCATAATTTCGTTCTTAATAATTAAACGAGGTGGAGCATGCAGCAATTCAATTGACTGCTCAGTTAGTCTGGAAACCAGCTTGCTGCCGTCTACAATGTGGCTTTGTGCATCCAAAGGTTAGCTAGCTTATAGAAGAGAGGAAGAAATGACAATTTTAAGGGGATGAAATTCAATCACTACTGATCATTATTTAAATAAGGTCCTGCTGTTACTGGTTAGGCAAGGACAGGTTTGGAAGCTTCCATTTGTTAGTGCCATTCAAACATCTACTACAAACATTCTACCAGTTGGGCTATGAGCCAGAGAACCAACTTGTGAATGCTGGTAACAGTCAAAGGGGCCCAGTAAATTGCCCACAGGAAATGCTTTGCCACATACCTCTGCAGTGTTTCTTCAGTTGAAAGTGCAGTATTTCTGGGGCTTCTGGGTCCTGCTCAGTCAGTGCTCCACCGCCTAGGCTCTATCCTGGAATCATGTAGGAGCTTTAAAAAAATACAAATGTCCATCTCACTCCCAACCCCCAGAAACTCTCATTTAATTATTTTGGAGTGTGCACTGGCCATCGTGATTTTTAGCCACACCTGTTCACCCGCAATGATGCTAATCTTCAGTCTTAAGAACTCCTGTTTTAAACTCATAAAACTTGGTTAGCTGGAAGATGAGAACCAAGAGCCTCCCATATACTTTAATTAGCATAGCAGATTCAGGCTCAGTTGTTCTGGTGAGTTCAGGCAGTTCTCTGGGCAGTGGAAAATTTCTCACCACTTCACTGACTCCAGCCTACTAGTTCCAACATCTCATTTTCTTTTGGTTATGTATGTTGCCTTTCTGTAAATGTAAAGGTTCTTTCTTAAAGTTTTTTGGGAGAATTTTATCATATTTGATCTCATTTTCTTCACATTCTATTTCAGCTTAATTGATATGTATTCCTTTCCTTGAGAAGTGTTTCTAAGGCTGTCCCATTCTCCTGCTAGATTCACATCATTTGCAAATGTTTCATGGCATCACTTTGGAAAGAGGAATGGCAGGAGAAGTAGAGAACTTTTATTTTTCCCATAGCCCCACACCTCCTAGGGTCACTGAGACTCTTCTTTGTAAGACCTTCAGATGTAAAAAGCATGACTGCATTGTGCAGGGAAATGAGCCTTCTGGCTTCCCTGTTTTCTCCCAGTTGTCCACTGAGCATGCACATTGCATATGTACCACGTGAGATATTATTTAGACCTTGGTGTGTTACTTGGCAAAAAAGAAGGCAGATATGATTTCTTGAATGATAATCTGGCAAGAAGTACATGCAAAGTCAACTAGGAAATTAATACCTAGATTCTAATGCCAGCTATAAATATACCCAATGTCCTGACTGAGCATGCACTTGGTACCCACAGGTCCCTCTCCAGGTGTCTCATTGGCCTTTCTACAAAGGAGCTGGGGAACAATGGTTGGTTTCAGACCAGGAATTGCATGTACAGACCAACAAGCTCAGGACCAGGGACCCAGCAAGGAAATAACAAAGAGAGATTAGGCATTAGATGCAGGAAGGGGCCCTTTTTCTGCTGTTTTTACATTCACTTGCACTTGAACAAAAGTTGTTTATTGTTTTTTTTTCCACTTGGCTTTTTTTTTTAATTAATTTTAGTTGTTCAAGTACAGTTTTCTGTCATTTACTCCCATCCCATTCCACCCCCCAGTGCTCCCCACCTCCCTCCCATTTCCACCCCCCTTAGTTTTTGTCCATGTGTCCTTTATATTTGTTCCTGTGACCTCTTCCCCTTTTCCCCTGAAATTCCCTAAAACTACACTCACAAATGTTGCCATAGCATGGATTCTGTCAGCATTTCCATTGTAACCGTTGCTTTCAGGGAGTTTTAACTTAGCCTTAAAACTTCCTCTGGGTTAAACTCTGGCACCAAAAATAACTTGGAATCTCTAAGTCTCAGCCATGAAGGAAATACTTGTGCGTGAGTGTGTGTTTCTGTACCTTTAAAAATAAATTAATTTGACAATTCTTGAAGAAACACCATAAAATATTTGCCTCTTATTTTTAAGTGTTAAGTTTTTAACTCAAAATTTCATCTGCACCCCATTAAAGTCGAGTTCATTTAAAACACTTTACCTATTCAACATAAGTCAGATATAGCTTTTTCTTTACCTATTTATCTCTCTACTTACCTCTTAATAAATGCACTTACAGAGTAAAAAAGATCGTTAATTTCCTTGTGGTTAAATAAATCCATTCTCACAGATTATTCATCTTTTGTGCGGCACAAAATATGTCTGTATCTAATATGTATCCACAGCACAGTCTAGGAAATGGTGTTGGCTTTTGAAATCTACCACCTGTTCATCTTTTCTTTTAACCATCTATAAAAGGCATGAATTAAGTCAATGAAGGGAAGGTCCACAACATATTCAAAAGATGGAGCAGAGTGGGAATTGGTAATGATTTGAGATTTTAGTCTTATCTTTCCTTACTAACTTTATTTGAAAACTCTAGCTAGCTTATAACATCTCTGGAAATTATATGTTTCATTTATCAAAAGGATGCATTTGGACTACATGATCCCTTGTTCCTCATCCTCTCTAAGATTTGAGAATATAATAACATTGGCCATTTGGGGCTGTCCAATACCAACATCCAAATGCCCCTCTTGTGGGGAATTCCAAGGAAGGAGGGAAGCAGGAACATACCTTGAAGGAAGGCAGTTCCAGCAATGAGAGGAAGGATTATACTTCAGCAGAGTAAATCAGTGTCTCAAGCCTATTACTTTGACTTCTTTTTTTAAATTATTTTATTGTTCAATTACAGTTGTCTGTATTTTCTCCCCACCCTCACACCCACCCCTCCAGACCCACCTCTCTCCCTTGCTTCCACCCTCCCACTTGGTTTTGAGCATGTGTCCTTTATATTAGTTCCTGAAAACCATTCTCCCCACCGTCTCTTCCCTACTCCCCACTGGCTATTGTTAGATTGTTCTTATTTTCAATGACTGGTTATATTTTGTTTGCTTTTTTCTTTTGTTGATTGTGTTCCAGTCAAAGATGAGATCATGTGGTATTTGTCCCTCATTGCCTGGTTTATTTCACTTAGCATAATGCTCCCCAGTTCCATCCATGCTGTTGCAAAAGGTAGGAGCTCCTTCTTTCTCTCTGCTGCATAGAATTCCATTGTGTAAATGTAGAATTCTATCGTTTTTTGACCCATTCATTTACTAATGGGCACCTAGGTTGCTTCCAGCACTTGACTATTGTCGATTGTGCTGCTATGAACATTGGGGTGCATAGGTTCTTTTGGATTGGTGTTTCAGGGCTTGCAGGGTATAATCCCAGCAGTGGAATTGCTGAGTCAAAAGGCAGTTCCCTTTTTAGTTTTCTCAGGAAATTCCATACTATTTTCCACAGTGGCTGCACAAGTCTGCATTCCTACCAACAGTGCACTAGGGTTCCCTTTTCACCACATCTTATCCAACACTTGTTTGTTGATTTGTTTATGTTGGCCATTCTGATGGGTGTGAGGTGGTATCTCATTGTGTTTTTAATTTGCATCTCTCTGATGGCTAGTGATGCTGAGCATCTTCTTATGTGTCTCTGAGCCCTCTGTATGTCCTCGTTGGAGAAGTGTCTGTTAAAGTCTTTTGCCCATTTTGTAATTGGGTGCTTTGTCTTCCTGGAATGGAGTGATGTGAGTTCTTTATATATTTTGGAGATCAAACGCTTGTTTGAGGTGTACTTGGCAAAAAATGTTTTCCCATATGGTTGGCTGTCTTTTCATCTTAATGCTGTTTTCTTTAGCCATGCAGAAGCTTTTTGATATCATGAGGTCCCATTTGTTTATTCTTTCCGTTATGTCCTTTGCTTTAGGGGATATATCCATAAAGATGTTGCTGCCTGGAATGTTTGAGATTTTCCTGCCAATGTTGTCCTCTAGGACTTTTATGGTGTTATGACTTATATTTAAGTCTTTTATCCACCTTGAATTTATGTTTCTGTATGGTGTAAGTTGATGCTCGAGTTTCATTGTTTTGCATGTAGCTGTCCAGTTCTGCCAACACCATTTGTTGAAGTGGCTATTTTTACTCCATTTTATGCTTCTTCCCCCTTTATCAAATATTAATTGATGATAGAGACTTGAGTTTATTTCTGGGCTCTCTGTTCTGTTCCATTGGTCTATGTGCCTGTTTTTATACCAGTACCAGGCTGTTTTGATTACAGTGGCCTTGTAATATAGTTTGATATCAGGTTTTGTGACACCCCCCCCCCCGCTTTGTTCTTCTTTCTCAAAATTGCTGTAGCTATTCGGAGTTTTTTATGGTTCCATATAAATTTCTGAAATGTTTGTTCTATATCTATATAATATGTCATTGGTACTTTAATAAGGATTGCCCTGAATCTATAATTTGTTCTGGGTAGTATGGCCAGTTTGATGATGTTAATTCTTCCAATCCATGAGCATGGTACATGCTTCCATTTATTTGTGTCTTCCATAATTCCTTTCTTCAGTGTTGTATAGTTTTCTGAGTAGAGGTCTTTTACTTCCTTGGTTAGGTTTATTCCTAAGTACTTTATTTTTCTTGTTGTTATATCAAATGGGATTTTTCCTGATTTCTATTTCTGCTGTTTCATTGTTGGTATACAAAAATGCCTTTGATTTCTGGATATTGACTTTGTATCCAGCTGTTTTGCCGAATTCACTTATTAGGTCAAGTAGTTCTTTGGTGGAGTCTATAGAATTTTCTATGTACAGTATCATCTCATCTGCAAACAGTGACAGTTTCATTTCCTCCTTTCCAATTTGGATGCCTTTTATTTACTTTCTTGTCTGATTACTGTGGCTAGGACTTCCAATACTATGTTGAATAGAAGTGGTGAAAGTGGGAATCCTGCTCTTGTCTTGTTCCTGATCTTAGTGAGAAAGCCCTAAGTTTTTGTCCATTGAGTATGATGTTGGCTGGAAGTCTCTCATATATGGCCTTCATTATGTTGAGGAATGCTCCCTCTATTCCCACTTTGCTGACTGTTTTTATCATAAATGAGTGATGTACCTCGTCAAATGCTTTTTCTACATCTATTGATATGATCATGTGATTTTTGTCTTTCATTTTCTTTATGTGGTGTATTATGTTTATTGATTCACGAATATTGAACCATTTTTGCATCCCTGGGAGGAATACCACTTGGTTATGGTGTATGATCTTTTAAACATATTGCTGGATGTGGATTGCCAGTATTTGGTTGAGGATTTTAGCATCTATGTTCATCAGCAATATTGGCCTGAAGTTTTCTTTCTTTGTTGTGTCTTTATCTGGTTTCTTCTTGAATTTTTTGAAATAGTCCATGGAGGACAGGGGTTAGGTGTCCCTTAAATGCTTTGTAAAATTCTCCTGTGAAGCCATCTGGTCCAGGGCTTTTGTGTGTCAGAAGCTTTTTAATTACTGTTTCAATTTAATCTGCTGTTATTGGTCTGTTCAGGCTTTCTGCTTCTTCTTCATTTAGTTTTGGCAGATTATATTTTTCTAGAAATTTGTCCATTTCGCCCAGGTTTTCAAATTTCTTGGCATATAGTTCTTCGTAGTAATTTCTCAAAATCCTTTGCATTTCTGTGGTATCAGTTGTAATCTCTCCTTTTTGCATTTCTGATTGTGTTTATTTGGGTCCTCTCTCTTTTTTTCTTGATGAGTCTGCTTAAAGGCTTGTCGATGTTGTTTATCTCTTCAAATAACGAGTTCCTGGATTCATTGATCTTTAGAACTGTGGTTTTAGTGCCTATGGCATTTAATTCTGCTCTGATCTTGGTTATTTCCTTCCTTCTCCTTTTTCTGGGTTGTCTTTTTTGTTGTTCCTTGAGTTCTTGTAGGTTGTTTATTTTAAATGTTTCTATTTTTTTTTTTTTTTAGGTAGGCCTGTGTTACTATGAACTTCCCTCTCAGGACTGATTTCCCTGTGTCCCATAAGTTTTGGGTTATTATGAGTTCATTTTTGTTCGTTTCCAGAAACTTTCTGATTTCTTCCCTAATCTCATTTTTGACCCATTCATTGTTTAATAAATAGCATGCTATTCAATCTCCATGATTTTGAGTGTTTGGGGGTATTTCCTTGAAGTTTGTTTCTACTTTCAGTCCCTTGTCATCGGAGATAATGCCTGATATAATTTCAATTTTCTTGAATTATTGAGGCTTGTTTTGTGTCCTATCATGTGGTCTATCTTTGGAAATGTTCCATGTGTGTTTGAAAAGAATGTGTATTTTGCTCCTTTGGGATGAAGGTTTCTTCTATATATATCAGTTAAATCCATTTCATCTAGGACATTGTTGAATGCCACTATATCTTTTTTGATATTCTGTTTGGAAGATCTGTCCATATTTTACATTGGGGTGTTAAAGTCTCCTGCTATAATTGTGTTGCTGTCAATATCTTTCTTGAAGTCCTCAAAGATGTTCTTTATGTATTTGGGTGCTCCTATGTTGGGTGCATATATATTTACAATGTTTATGTCTTCTTGGTGGATTCTTCTCTTGAGTATTATGAAGTGACTTTCTGAGTCTCCTTTTATGGTACTCTTTTGAAGTCTATTTTGTATGATATGAGTATTGCTACCCCGGCTTTTTTTTTTCCTGTTTGTTTGCTTGGAAAATTTGTTTCCAGCCCTTCACTTTCAGTGTGTGTAGGTCTTTTGTTCTGAGGTGGGTCTCCTGTAGGCAGCAAATGTGTGGGTCATGCTTTCTTATTCATCAGCTATTCTATGTCTTTTGATTTCAACATTTAATCCATTTACATTTAAGGTTATTATTGATAGGTACTTATTCATTGTCATTTTTCTACCTGTGTTCCTCTCTCTTTCACTGTTTTTCTTTCTATTTTTAAAGCAAACCCTTTAGCATTTCCTGCAAAGCTGGTCTGGAGGAGGTATATTCTTTGAGTCTTCTTTTGTCTGGGAAGATCCTTATTTGGCCTTCCATTTTAATTGAGAGCCTTGCTGGATAAAGTAGTCTTGGTTGCAGGCCTCTGGTTTTCATTACTTGGAATATTTCTTGACATTCCCTTCTGGCTTGGAGTATTTCCATTGAGAGATCAGCTGCTAGTCTTATCAGGGCTCCCTTGTATGTTACTTCCTGTTTTTCACTTCTCTCTTTGTCTTGGACTTTTGCCATTTTAATTATGATGTGTCTTGAAGTGGGCCTCTTTGGGTTCCTCTTGATTGGGACTCTGTGTGTTTCCTGGATTTGTGTGACTTTTTCTCTCATCAAATTAGGGAAGTTTTCCATCATTACTTTTTTGAACAGGTTTTCTATCCCTTGCTCTTCTTCTTCTCCTTCTGGTATTCCCTATTATATGAATATTATTATGTTTCATATTGTCCTGCATTTCCCTTAATTGTTCTTCATTCTTTCTAAGCCTTTTTTCCTTGTCTTGCTTATTCTGGGTGTTTTTTCTACCTTGTCCTCCAGCTTGCTGATCTGATTCTCTGCTTCATTAAACCTGCTTTTGACTCCTTTTGCTGTGTTCTTCAGTTCAGAAATTGTATTCTTCATTTCCTCTTGGCCTTTATTGATAGTTCCTATTTCCTTTTTCATGTTGATATAGTTTGAAGTGAGTTCACTGTAGTTTCTCTGTAGTTTTTGGTAATTCTCTGTGAGGTCATTGAGCTTCCTTATAACCATTGATTTGAACTCAATATCTGATAGTTGACTTGCCTCCATTTCATTTAGCATTCTTTCTGAGACTTCCTCCTTTCCTTTCATTTGGAGATTGTTATTTTTGTCTTCCCATTGTTTGTGAGACTCTTCTTGTTAGCCTCTGCTTCTTAATTTTATCTACTCTGACTCCCTGGGTTTATGGTGTGAACTTCTGTGGTAGAATACCTGTGAGTTTCAGTGGTGCCATCTCCTTGACCTCCCGAGCTCACTGGTCTTGGGCTGTCATTGATGTTGGCTCTGTGTTTGTCTTTGGGTTTTGATTGTTTTGGGGTTTTTCTTTGGTGGATCCTTCCCTCCAGCTAGTTAACTGAGGGTCACTCTGTCCACCACCTCTTGTATTTTATTGTGCAGGTGTTGGCAGGTTGTGTTGAAGCTGGTTCTTCCATGTGTACAGATTTTGAGGATTCTCTCTTGCTCTTATTCAGTTGTTTGCTCTGGGCAATTTCTTCATTATTTACTTGTATTTCCACATACAACCTGGGTTGAAGTTTGTGTGGTTTCCACTCCCTCCTTCACCTTCTTCTGTTGTTATTTGTTGGTGGTTCCTTTGTTGGTAGGTTTCCTCTTCCAGTGGGTATCCTGGTGTTCGCTGCTTCCACCTACTCTTTTTTGTGATCTGTTGGAGGGGGGAGGCAAACTAGTTTAAAACAGCAGGAGTGTATTCTATGATATTTACTGTACCAGCCCATAGAGAAGAGATAAGAGATCTTTTGGAAATGTATAGTGTTAACTGTGATATTCCACCCAACTAGCCACTTTTTAGAAAGGATGAAAAGAAGGTAAGACTCTTGTTGGGGAAGGAAGGATTGTGAGTTGGATCTAGAAAGCAGTGAGATTGTGGGAGGTCAGATTATGAGATAAAGTGAGAGTAAAGGATAGAAAATAGGTGTAATGTATGAGAGAATAGAGTTGACCACAACAGTAATAAAATTCAGGAAACCGTGAAGTGGGCTAAGATCTGGGAGGGATGCTGTGTTGTATTTACAATTGTATGGAACAGCTATTATTTACAATAATAATGGAGCAACAGTCATGTGACATAATCTATATGATCTGGATAACCAGAATAGAAAGTATAGGACCTTGAGTAGTGTGCTGATGGAACACAAGTGAAGTGAAAGACAGTAGATTAACAATACACTATGAAAGAGAGAAAAAGGGAAACCAGTCAAACAATACAATTTAACCAGCTAAACAAAGAAGACTAAACAGAAAGAAGAGAAATACAAAAATACTGGTAAATTAAAAGGTGTAAGAATAATGAAAAATAATAATACAAATATGCAATAAATTGCAGGTTCTCTGTAACAGCAAAGTAAAATTTGTCTCACTGTCTCAGCTGTTGAGATGACCCCTCTTTGAGTTCAACTCTGGTCTTTTCACAGTTCCAGGGTTTTTTTGTCTCACTTGTGGTAATTTAAAAAAAAAAAAAAAGGAAGGAAGGAAGAACAGATAAAATGGGAAAGAAAGGAAGAAGGAATAAAACCAGAAAGAAGGAAAGAGAGGGAAAAGGAGTTAAAATATAAAAAATGATAAAAATTAAACAACAAAGAATTACTTTAAAAAAAAAGCCTCTTGCTGGCTTCAAACTCGCCAAATCAGTTTTGCTGGTCTTCCTGGATACAGCAGGCTGAGGGGTGATTGGTTTCACTTTTCTCCCTTCCTGATCAGGACTCAGTCAGCATCCAGCCCAGTTTCTCAGCAGCCTCTGGTCCCTCAGGTTCCACAGGTTCATGTGCACACTCTCCCTGGGGCTTTGGGTGTGGGTGCCAGGCCTTCCTCAGAGTGTACTCTCCCTTGATTGCAGGCTTGTGCACGCGGCCAAGCCTCCTCTGTTCCCTCAGGTTCAGGCACACACTCTTCCCAGGGCTACAGGAGTGCACACAGGGCCTTCCACGCCACCTTGGAGTTCTGCATGGCTGGATGGGAGGGAGGCCGGAGTGGCTGTTGCAGGAGAATTCCCCAAACAGCCTCTGAGTGTCTCTTTTTTCACTTTTTCTTTTTGAGAAATTCCTTCTGCTCAAGCCTGCCTCTCCATACACAGGCCTGGCCTCTTGCACAGCCCAATTCTCCAACCAGACCTGGGACTGTCAGGGACAGGGCCTGTCACAGCCCAACTCTCAACTCTTCCCAGACGGTGTCCACAGACTCCATGGGTGCTCACAACCCCTGTGTCTTTGCCACTTAGTCCTTATTCTCCTCTCTCCCACTTCAAGCAGTCAGGTCTCTCCTGGTGCTGCTCAATCCTTGTTTGGCCGGGGAGGGAGCAGTTGACCCGACTCTCTCTCAACCCTTCAGACCCTGCAGGCGCCAGGTTGGGGCTGCAGCAACCCTGGTCCCCACACTGGTCCCAGAGACCTTCTTGTCCTGAAGCACTCTCCTTACCATCTGGTTTTTCAATGTCCTCTACAATTTTTCATCTCCTATATTCATATATGCTGGGGTACTGTTGGATATTTGCTCTGTTCCTCCATAGATTGACTAGGTTTTTCACTTGTGTTTAGGGGGAAGTGGAATCCACCCCCAACTACCTCGCCTCCATCTTCAGCCTCTGACTTTGACTTCTTTAGAGAATGTTGCAAAGTTTAAGGCCACAGATTATGTGCCACACTTACAGCAGGCAAGAATCCAACACTTTGCTAGGTAGGATCTTACAAAGCTGATGCTAGCTGTACAGTCCTAGGCAACTCTTCCTGAGATGATCTTGGCCATGCCTTCTCTATTATTCTGATCACTTTTTTGAATATGGTTTCCAGCAGTTCCATCAATACTACGAACCAGCTGACATCCTTCTAATATATTCCTTTGTCACTTAATATTACCAGAGTTACTTTGTCTTTTTTTGTAATGAAGCACCATATAATATGTAACCAAAATTAAACATAAAATTTTTCAGATCAAATTATTTTTTTAGAAGGCATGTAAGATTTTGTAGGCAGGACCCAGATATTATTTATATTTGTATCCTAGACACTAAAGAGAAACCCAAATTTTTAATACATTGCTTTAAAATTTACAAATTACTCTTATATATCATATCTTTTAAAAAACATTTTTCATTTGTTTATGTTATTTTATATCCCTGCCCAGGTTATGTTATTTTTTGGTGTTCCCACTGTTTTTCAAAAGGACTAAGTAGCAAAGAATGAACGAAGTCACTGGTGGCATCCATAACTGAAGGCGCCAGGATTCTCACAGAGCAAGTTAAGGAGGAGCCAAAGAAATGCAGATTTGTGATACTCTTGCTATCATCCCCTGTGTAATCTGGGAGATGTGTATGTCATATCCTTAAGACATAATAACTCTGTATAAACTAGGTATTAATCACCCCACTTTAAAGATGAGAAAACTGAAAGTCAGGGAGATTTGTGTGTGTTACCTTATCAACCAGGTAATTCCTAGATCCTGGTGTTCAGGACACACATCCATCTCCATCCTTCTATGCAAGCCCTCCAAAAGAAGGTGTGGAACAGGTGCTCAGCAAACAGCAACAGAGGTTTTTTGAACATGGAGAGTTCCTAATTCAATGTTTGTAATACACCATAATTTTATACAGTGTCTTGGTAGAAAGAACGAATGATTTGGAGTCAAAAAACTTGAGTCTTATCATTACCAAAATCACTAATTGTTTGTGTAACTAATAGTCTATCTACTTGTAAGTTGACATTTTTTAATCTGTGAAAGGAAGATAAGCATCACAGATATGTGGCTTTTATAAAAAGTTCTTGCAAAAACATAACAACTATATAATTTTCACTGCAGCACCATTATCAACAGTCAGGGCTGATTAGCACACCTTAACAACCATCTGTGCCTTGCAGTTACAAACAAGAAATGCCTCTTAAACTTTGCCATGTGGGAACACGGAAGAGAGGGAAGGCTTCTGAACTAGTCTCATCACCAGAGTTCTTAAATGATTTCCCTTTGCTGTTTAAAGTTTCCAAAATGTGCCAATTTTCTGTCTGTTCTATTGGTTAATAAAAGAGCTCTGTTAAAATCAGCTGCTATGATTGTGGATTTGTCTACTCTCTTCCATTCAGTCAGCTTGTGCTACATGTATTTTGAAGCTATCATATTAGAATTTCATACTACTAGATTTTTCTGATGGAGTAAACATTTCATCATTATGAAATGACTTTCATTATCTCTGATAATATCTTTGGCTTGAAGTCTACTTGTCTGATATTAATATATTTCTGCCAGCATTTTTTAATCTTTACATAGTCAATGTTTTCTCTACCTTTCATTTGTAAACTTTTCTGTGTGCCTATGTACACTTTTTAAATTCAGGCTAACAATCTTTATATCTAATTTATTTAGTGTAATGATGGGTATGTTTTGTTTTAGATATACCATCCCACTATTTGTTTCTATTTGTCCCTTCTCTTTCAGGTTTCTTTATTGCTTTTCTTATATTTTATTGTTTTATATATATATGATTTTGTGTTAAGTCAGATCTTATTATTTTAATATATTTTCTACTAACTTAGTAGTTACTTTACTTTCTGTGTATGTTTTTATGCTGAAATTACCCTGTCAAATAACAGACATTAGCTATCTGTGGCTATTTAATTTAAGTTAAAGGGTGTTCTATTTGCAATACTAAAGAGATTATGACATCCATTCTTAACTAAGATAAATTAGTAATTTGATCACTTTGTTATTCTATTTACTCTTCTCCTAAATCATTGACTATTATTGTTGGTCATTTTAATTTATATATTTTTAAGCCCCACAGATATTATTAGGGTTTTATACAGCTGGTATTTATTCAGCTTTACCTGTATATCTACCTTTTCCATTTTTTTCACTATCTCTGAGTTTTCATCTATTTTCCTTCTGCCTGAAGAATAATATTCCTAAGTGTTTCCTTTGCTAAGGAACTCTCTTGTTTTGTCTGGAAATGTCTTTCTCTTCTTTGAAAATTTTTCTGGGTATAAAATTCTAGTTGGCAGTCATTTTCTTTCAGTACTTTGAAGATATTTCATTATCTTCTGCCTTCCACTTTTTTTTCTATTGAATGAGCTCTTGGGTTTTACTGTTGATCCTTTGAAAGTAGTCTGTTTTTCCCCAGGTCTGCTTTTCAGGTTTCTTTATTTTATATTTTTAGACAGTTTAGCATGCTGTACCCAGGTGAAATTTTTTTATTTAACCACTTTGATAGAGCTTTCTAACTCTTCTTAAACATATAGGTTTTTGTTTTTATTAGTTTTGAAACATCCTCATTCTTTACCTCTTCAAATATTACATCTACCCTACTTCTTCTCTCATTTTAACTTCTGCAACTCCCATTTTATGTATGCAAATTTTTTTTCTCAATATCCCTTTAGTATCTAATGCTTTTTGTACTTTCTACATATTTTTTTATTTCTACTTCAGTCTAGTTTTTTTTCAGGTTTATCTTCTAATACTCTAATTCCCTCTTCAAATCTCTCTAATATGCTGTTACATCCATCTTATAAGATCTTAATTTTAGTTATTGAATATTTTCATTCTGAAGGTTTTATTAGCTTTTTAAATACTTTTTAATCTTTTGCTGAAATTTTCAATTTTGCTTTATTTCCTTGAACATGCTAAACATAGTTATTTTAAAGTCCAGTTCTGTTAACTCTCATCCATTTGTCTTGTGAATCTTTTTATTAGCAGTTATTTTTCTTGGTTTTGAATTATATCTTGTCATTTTATTTGATTATATAATCACCTGAACTTCTCACCACACTAAAGTCTATCAAAGTAAACTGGAATTTATTTATTTAAAAAATGTTTACTTATTCTTACATGTTTAAACTTCAGTGACCTTCAAAGTACTCTCCATCTGATGCAAAATACATATCGAGACATCTTTTTTCACTGCTCAAAACAGTTTTTGAATTTGTTGATTTTGATGCCTTTTAGTGCTTCTGTTGTTTTTTGTTTCACTTCCTCTATATCACCAAAACATTTCCCTTTGAGGACTTTTCTCATACAATGAAACCAAAAAAAAAGGTCACTCAGGGCAAGACTGGGTGAATGGGGAGGGTGAGGCATGAAGATCATGCTGGTTTTGGTCAAAAACTGTTGAACACTAAGTGCAGTGTGGGCAGGTATGCTCATAAATCACCCAACATGAAATGGGCAAACATGTTGAAAGAATCTTCAACAAAAATTCACCGAAGCCTCTCATAACAATGCTAGCTGGTACACTGATACAGATGGGTTCCTAGAATATTCACCTAGCAGGGGAAGCCTGTACTACAAGGGACCCACCCTCCAGAAGATAATTGTTTTTGGGGGGGTCCCCCTTTGTATATGTTCTTCTGATTTATGTTCTCATTGCCAATAACTGGGAGAAAAGAGCTAATACTTTGCCAGTATTTCTTTCCCTGTTCAAATGGATGTGACATTAGCATTATTTGCTACCACTGTACATTTGTTTCCAAGCAATGTCTAGTTTTTTTTTTTAATTTTAGATTCTATCCTATTATTTTTTCTTAACAAATACAAATATCTGCCTTCTGAACAGCCCTATCATTATAGTGAATGGAAAAGGACCTACAGTTCATGTTAAGGTAGATCTTCACCTTGGGATAAGATATTTTAATTTTCCTTAATGACATCCTCTTAGGTAAATTATTATTAACATTAGATATCTCGTTCACTTTTTTGTTACTTGAAAAATAGAGAAAATATATAGCAAGAACCTTTCCTTGAGGGAAAAAGGAAATTTTCCAATGTGATTCCTTTAGCACACAAAGTCTACTTCATAGTACATAATCAGATTTTCCTAACATTGCTTACCTTATCTCTTTGAACAATGTAGCTTTGCTCTTTGAAGTCCCTGGGGAAATAAAAAAATACAAGTAGGGACCATCACTAAACATCAGGTCCTCTTCTGGCTCATTTAACTTTTTTTTCCATTCAATCTCTGTCTCCAACTTCCTCTTCTTTCTTTCCAATTCTGTCTCACATCTGCAAAATCCTTTAGTGCAAAGATCAGGTTTTCTCAGATTAGGGTTTCACACTTTACGCAGACTTTCATATACCCAGTCCTCATTATGAAAGAAGAGTGAAATAGGCCATTTGTTCAGATTTTTTGTCTCTAGGTAAACAGCCACGAGTAGAAAACTTTGCCCTGGAGCACTTTACAACCCTTTTATAGAGGAAGAGACAGCCTGAGGCATCCTCATGTTTGTTTTTTTCCCCCTCTTTCTGCAGTCAAATTCTTTCCTTTTCTCCATTGCTCCTGCCACCACCTTAAATTGCTTTCACACTGTTTCTTCCATGTCACATTATCACTCTTTCAAGTTCACACTTTTATCTTCAACTCACATGATAAGTCTTCTTTCCCATTTTATGTATATTCCCTTGGCTATCTTTCACTGCAAAGGGTCTGTGCAGATAATCAGAAAACTATTTTGATTATTTCTGCTTCCTGAACCTTGTTTCTTCCTACCTATCCAGTTCTAAATCTAGGTAATTAGAGAAAGTATCACCTCCCTTACAAAATTTTCCAGCATATTGAAATTCTACCTACATACATGTTTCACTAGATGTTTTTCTAGAGCCAACATATTAACAAATTTGAGGTGAAGAGCTTAACAAATATGCATTGACTGTATAATATATTTTTACTTACAACAGGTATGTGACTGCCTCTAATGCCCAAGTAAAGTATTCTAGACAAAAACAAAGGATTTGGACCTAGTCCTTCTAACTTTCTCACATTTACCTTCACACCTAAAATTTGCCAATATATTACTCAACTAAATTGTAATGCTGCATTCTTCTTTTAGTTAAGCCATCTCAAACAGCCATTGAACTTCTGCATGAGGCATAGTTTCCTCCCTTGGCCTGCACAGAGGTATTCTTTCAAAGGAAGCCATCTGTTCTCAATTCTTTTCCACATATTTTTTTTCCATATGCAGCTTTCATTGCCCATTTTTAAAGTTTACATCATTTACTTCATTCCTGACATTTGCCTCTTCTGAGGTCATCCCTATGAATCTCATTTGGCTAGCAAGCCAAACCTAACAGGATTGCAATATTTTCTTTTTACCTGTAACTATTCTATAAGGTCTATTCTTCTTTGAAACTCCCTTTACTTTTTCTGATCACTTAAAACAATGAGGTAAATAACCAGGTCCTGAAATGTTCCTTCTCATCCTGTGACTTTAATTCTAATCCAGTGGGAGTCTATATGCCTTAACTAAGAACAAATGAGAAAATATATGTAGTAGAACAATTAATTGTAATATGCTACACAACAAGCTGTAATTCTTACCTGTTGATAAGAAACCAAAACTCAGGACTGCAGGACTTTCTTCAGGAACCACAGTAGGAGTCCTAAGTTTCCTCTAACACATTAGCATCAGGAATATTCACTACAATTATCTAATTGAGAGCAAAAACTTCATATAATCTACCATGTGCTAATTACCTACCAAATGTTAGGCACTCTTAATTCCTGATGTGTGTGTCCATGTGTGCATGTGTGAACTTGTTTATTCCTTACAAAAGAAATCTAAAATGTAACTGTAGTCTTCAATGTATAGTTAAGTAAACTGAGAAATAGAGAAGTTTAATGACTTGCCTAACACCCTAGAACTGTTAAATAATGAGATCGAAATTTACACCCAGGTACATCTCAAAATATCATAATTATTAACCTATACTCTTAACTACTATGTTATAGTATTTCAAGGAAATTGAACACATATTGGTTAAATTTTAGAACACTAAAAAAGAATAGATTATCCTAAGGAGTAGGGGCAAGCTTACAGACTTGGAAGACTTTATATACCCAAAATACTCATTTTTTTTTGTTTTGAGATCTCAAACAAAAACTATACCTCTAAAAATAAAACAGCATCATTGTAAGCACTTTGGTGAATTGGTTTTCTGTTTTGAGTTCATAGGCAATATAGATGGAGAGAAGGAAGACATGTTATAGGATAATGAAACACTTTTTTGATGGAGTTCTCATTAGATGTAAAAAACACAATGAATGTGTAGTATTATGTATTCACAAGTTGGCTAGAGTATAAAATTTTATATGGAGAAGGAAAAAACAATAAAATCTTATCTTCAAATGGCTAAAACAACAGAAAATTGTTGTTCTTATCAATATCTTTTCTACAGTTTTGCTATGAAATAAGAGGCAATGTCTGGATTCCAAAGTAGAAATGCAAATGCTGACTCAAAAATAATTAACTTAGTCTTGCCTCTAGTAACTACTTACCATATAGATACCTCATTGTAGTCCAACTTTATACATTTTTAGCAGACAGGGCTCTGAGGACAGTAAAGGTATATTGCTTTTGGCTCAGCATATGTAATTCCTGCTGCAATAAATTCTCATCCAACCACAAAGGCAGCACGAATAACTTTGTAATGAAGACTGCAAAGAATACTTTATGCCAGGTTTTAATATTATCTTCTAATTTATTAACACAGGAACCTTCAACCTATGTGAAATTCCAATTCATAATTGATTTAGAAAGCAAAGATTTAGCTTAAAATTTTTTTCCAGAGTCATTAACCTTGCAAGTGTAATTTCCAAAAGTTAAAATAATCTCCATATTGTGTAAACAGTAGTTCATTTAAAAAAAATTGACTCTGTCCTTTAACATTTTAATTATTTAACACTTCTACTCATATTGACCAAGGGAACACATCTATTTTCTAGCAGAATTCTTTAGTTTTCTTTATCTTGCAAAATAGAAGTATTTTGAACAAATTGGACCAAATAAAGACATTTTTGAGAAAATTATCATACCCTTGCTGTGTTTTAAAATGAGGCAACCCAAATATAAGAGGACTGCCTGGACACGAGTCCCTGAATTGCAATAGAGATAACTTCCATTTTAATTATCGTAAGCATAAACTTCTTTTTATGTGTTTTTCTCTATCCTCCTAAGGATCTATAACTTAAAAATCCACTTACTAAATTACACAATGTTATTTTATACCTTTCCACTTCGGGTAATAATCCTTAGACATTAAATTTTATGTAAAAATTGGCCTTTCCCATGCAGAATGGCATATTATGATATAGCTGAAGCACATTTTAAAATAGCTTTTTTTTAAGTTGCCCCTTTGGCTCTCTTTGTGCTCAGTGGGGGAATGAAATGTCCATGTACTCACATAACTGGAAAAACACAAATTTCTGCCCACAGCCCAGCACAGTCACTTTTCTCTCAATCATGTCCACACAGAATTAATACACCTGAATTAGGCCATCTCTCCACAGATCCTTCCTTTTTCTCTTACCTCCACCTTTGAAGCAGGTCAGTAATCTTGAAGGAGCAAAACATTACATCATTATGTTCAGTAGCTTCTAACTGAAATTTAGCATTTCCTTGAATATTGAATGTAATCAACATAGTAGCAGTGTCTTTGACTTCATCACTGTTAGAAATCAGATATTTTCATACTCTTTGCTATTTTAGCAATGTTGGAATAATGTTTGTTTATCACTACTTTGAAGTTACAGTGGTTATCAGACCCACTATTAATTTTTATTATTTAATGTATGACCGAAGCTGCACAAATATTATTTCATGAATTTTTAAAAATATTTTGGCAACTATATTTTAATATAAGTGGTTCCATTTGCATTCCTTTTCATGGTATGTTATGCATTTTTAAACCATTATTCTAAAAGAGGTTTATAAGCCTCACCAGGCTGCCAAATGGGGAAAGAACTATCTTGAATGACAACCTTTCTCCCCATCTCCATGTAGCCCAGCGGGACACAGCGGTCTCCAGTCTGCGTCACTGTCGTGGCTGGGTTCTCTGCTTCCACTCCTGCGCCCCTAACATCCGTTTTCCATTTTCCACAGAACAGCTAGAATCACATTCTAAAAACATACTGGATGGCATCACCCATTTTAAAAAACTTTAAATAGCTTTCCAATGCACTTGAGAAGAAAAAAAATCTTACGATAATCTCCATGTCCGGCCCTGCTTGCCTCTTTCACTTAATTTCAGCCTCTTTTTTGTCATTCATTGCATTTCAGCCACTCAAACATCACCTCTTTGGAAGGTCTTCCTTGAACTCCCAAACCCCAGTGACTCATGCTACCCCCGTCAGAGCTGTGGCCTCTCTTCATTCTGTCCTATTCTCTTCTGCACAATGCTTGTCTCCACCTGAAATCACACTCACCTGTTTTAGGTTGGGCACCCCCAGCAACCTGTAACCACCATGAAGGCTGACTCTCCGTCACTCTGCCTTGTCTCTTGCTGTAGTTAACATGGTGTGAATTCCATGCATGTGTGTGTGTGTAAATTGTAAGAACAACATGAGTATATCCTGCCTGTAAACCTTTAGAAGTACAGCACTCCAGAACAGCAACTTCACAGAGCAAACTGTGTCTGTAAAACACTAGAAGGCAGGCATCTGAAATATAATCTGTGTGTGATTGTGTGTATGCTTTCCTTCTAATGATATCCGTTTTTTCCTCTGAAAGTGAGTGCCTGTGCTTTGTTAAGACTCCTCTTGGGACTTGAGTGTTGGTGCATCAAGGCATCAACCAGCAGAGGGCAAGCGAGGACAAGCTGCAGTTCTGAAAATAAAAAGCTATGGGAAAAGACCAGCTCTGCGTAAGCCTGGCTAAAATTCAATGCAAACAGAATTGCTAAAATAAATCCATAATATTATATTCTTATGTTCTATATTGTATGATTAGTTTTCATTTAACTCATTTAAACTGTATCTTTGTACTTTTATTTTCAAGGTATTTTTATAATGAGCTAATGTATGAAATATCTTTGCACATCAATTTTACATCACATAAGTGTTACATACAAATTAAATAGACATTTTTCAGTTGTCTACCTTAATGTAGGTGAAGAGTTGAGCCAATATTTAAACTTTTAAAATGTGTGAAGTATTTTGCAAAGATTTATTTTCCCTAGATAATTCCATTTAAAACCAATATAAAATGTTGCTATATCCCCAAGCACACATGGGTACTGGCTGGGGAAGAAGGCAGCTACGTTATAAAGTGCTAGATTTTCACTAATAATTTTTAATTTTAATTCTCAAAAATCCATAGATGATAGGTACCTATTTTATAGATGATTAAACTGAGACTCATGGAAATTAAGTAACTTGCTCATGCTAATACTAGTCCTTGAGGAAGCTGAAATTCAGATCCAATCTACCTGTTCTCTCCACTATAGCACACAAGAATACTAAAGACCACTGGATTTCAGGCCCACAGCAGCACTGGTTAGCTGTAGCAGCGTGATAATTGAAATGATAGGGAAGGACGTGGTTTATGGTTGATCTAAGCCAGAGACTGCAAATAAATGGCACAAATAGTCTCCCTTTTCAATGCCTTTTTCAAACATGGCTAATCATTCACAACACTCCCCCTCCGACGCTGTCACAAATCCCACCGTGAAATCCAGATACAGCCTCAAAATCTCCCAGAATATAGTATGCAGAATAACTCATTACCAATCACTTGAAGGTAACAAAGAAAACCAAAATATTCACCATTTGTCTTCTAGGTAGCAGTATATATAACTGAATAACATTGAAGTACAACTGATCAAAGATTACCTATCTCCCAAAACAAAAATTAAACATACAACAGATATATAATGGAACTCACCACCATTTCATCCATACTATTTCTCACTGGTACCTTAAATATTTTAGCTCACTTAACTTGCAGTATAGCTTCAGTTAATTATTAATTATTAATTTAATTATTAAATTAATTAAATTGAGTTATAATTAAACCATTTTGTACATGTAAAGTTAAATTAATTATCTTTCTTTTAAATGTATACTACTTTTTATTACCAATATGAATAATCAAATAATCTAGCATTCCTGAGGATTTACGTTCCCAATATAAATGTATTCTCACAAAATTTAAGATTAATAATTTCAAGAGCCAATGTTTAATTTGTTTTGAAAGACACTATTATAAAATGTATTATACTTCTCCAACTTATTTAACAGAATTTACTGAGCATACTTCATGTCCCTCGGGATGACTCTAAGTCAATATTATAAACTACATAGTTTATATATGCTTATGCACAACATTATTTAATGTTCTTGCCATTTATCCATTAGCTATCAGGTCTACTATGGTTTCTATTTCTATCTCCTCTAGATGACTGCCTCTAACTGCTTATTAAGAACTGTGTAGGTAACACTCTGTAATACTGGTTTTAAAAAGTTTAATTTACAGTGAGTGTATTCAAAGGAAAAGAAAGTCATGTATTAGAAGGGTTTTAGTGGTTTGAATTAACCTCCAAGAAAGCCCAGGAATGGAAAGATTGTGAGAGGGCATGGGATAGGGGAGCAGTTAGAATTGTCTTCTACCTCCACTACCAACCATTACAATGACCTTGAACAAGCCATTATGCCCTCTGGACTGCTGTTTCTCATATTTAGAGAGTCAGGCTATATATCCTCCCAAGTGCCTTCTAAGTCTAATGTGTTAAAACCTATAGGAAGTAAATTTAGACTATATTTTTCTTTTTTTATTCTTTTTTTATTTAGCTTTTTCTGACTGACATCTTTTTTATTGTTTTTCAAGTACAGTTGTCTCCATTCCCCCACACACACACCACCACCATCACATTAACCTCTAATCAACAGAACAAACAAGAAAACAAAATATAACCAGAGACATTGAAATTAAGAACAAACTGACAGTAACCAGTGGGGAGGTGGGAAGGAATAATAGGAGGGAAAGAGGGAAGGGTTTTCAGCTACAATTATAAAGGACACATGGACAGACTGTATGTTTCTTATTATTTCCCATTTAGAGACTCTTACCAATTCTAAATTTGATAAAATCTGGCTCCAATCACCTAACACTTAAATTTATTCCTCTCCATCTGTCAGAACGTACCTTGAATAATGTGCTCATCCAGACATAAAAACCTCCATTTTGCTCCAAGCTGCCAGCATGAAACAAACACCCTGGAATGCTGTGTTCTTCATGGCCTCTATGCTGCACCTATTCAACCAAGTTTGTTTGGAACAAAAGCAGAGAAAATTACAGGCTACAAGACACTCAGATTAAATGTCCCTGAGTCATTATCTACCCCAAGTAAAGTGAACTGACCAGCAATTAACCCATAGATCCCACTTAAGAATTAAAATATGTCTTTAATTTTCAAACAAAGAAAAAATAATTTAAAATTCACTTTGCGTGCAGGGATACATATACATCAGATGTAGCATCAACCCACTCAGAATATTTTGGAAATTTGACCTCAGGCTAATTGGAACTTTCTTCATATTAAAAAAAAGGTTTGCTGAGAGTATTAATGATATAGTTGAACATAATGGCAAGGACTATGTTTAACCTAACCAAGAAAATAAACCTCAAATAATTTAGCATATTAATCTTAGTTGCAAATAGAAGGTTAATAATGAAAGAAGATGTTTATCCCAAAATACCAATTCAAAAGATTATATGCACCTGTATGTTCATAGCAACACTATTTAAAATAGCCAGATTTGGAAATAGTCTAAGTGACCAACAGTAGATAAATGTATAAAAAAAAAAAAAGTGGTACATTTACACAATGGCATACTAAGCAGCAGTAAAAAAGGAATTTTTTAAATATATTTTATTGATTATGCTATTACAGTTGTCCCATTCCCTCCCCCCACCATTATTCCTCTCTGCCCTGTACACACACCCCCACCTGCATTCCCCCACCTTTAGTTCATGTCCATGGGTCTTACATATAAGTTCTTTGGCTTCTACATTTCTTATACTATTTTTAACCTTCCCCTGTCTCTTTTCTACCTACCATTTACTTATGCTACTTATTCTCTGTACATTTTCCCGCTCTCTGCCCATACCACTCCTCCTCTGATAACCCTCTTTGTGATCTCCATTTCTGTGATTCTCTTCCTGTTCTAGTTGTATTCTTAGTTTTTCTTTTTGTTTTAGGTTTGGTTGCTAATAACTGAGTTTGCTGTCATTTTACTGTTCATAGTTTTATCTTTTTTCTTAGGTAAATCCCTTTAACATTTCATAAAATAAGGGCTTGGTGATGATGAATTCCTTGAACTTGACCTAATCTGGGAAGCACTTCATCTGCCCTTCCATTATAAATGATAACTTTGCTGGATAGAGTAATCTTGGATGTAGGTCCTTCCCTTTCATGACTTGGAATATTTCTTTCCAGCTCCCTCTTGCCTGCAAGGTTTCTTTTGAGAAATCAGCTGACTGTCTTCTGGGAGGAACTCCTTTTGTAGGTAACTGTCTTCTTTCCTCTTGCTGCTTTTAAGATTCTCTCCTTATCTTTAATCTTGGCAAATGTGATTATGATGTGTCTTGGTGTGTTTCTCCTTGGGTTCAACTTCTTTGGGACTCTTGGAGCTTAATGGACTTCCTGGAAGTTTATTTCCTTTACTAGATTGAGGAAGTTTTCCTTAATTATTTCTTCAAATAAGTTTTCAACTTCTTGGTCTTCCTCTACTTCTTCTGGCACCCCTATGATTCAGATGTTGGAACATTTAAAGATGTCCTGTAGGTTTCTAAGCCTCTCCTGATTATTTTTGAATTCTTGTTTCTTTATTCTGTTCTGGTTGAATGTTTCTTTCTTCCTTCTGGTCCACACTGTTGATTTGAGTTCTGGTTTACTTTTCATCACTGTTGGTTCCTTGTACATTTTCCTTTATTTCACTTAGCATAGCCTTCATTTTTTCCTGTAATTTGTGACCATATTCAACCAATTCTGTGAGCATCCTGATTACCAGTGTTTTGAACTGTGCTTCTGATAGATTGGCTGTTTTTCACTTAGTTGTATGTTTTTCTAGAGCTTTGATTTATTCCTTCATTCAGGCCTTTTTTTTTTTTTTGTCTCAGAGCTCCTGTTACATAGTAAGGGCTGGAGCCTTAGGTGTTCACCAGAGTGGGGCAACCCACATAACTGCATTGTGATGCTGTATGTGGGGAAGGGGTCTGCGAGGGAACAGTGTCACTTGCTGTGCTATCTGCAGGTTTTCAGTCACTTCCCCCACAATCAAATTGGGCCCTTCTGGTGCTGATTCCTAGGTGGGTGGTTTTGTGTACATCCTAGGACTCTGTTGGTCTCTCCAATGAACTCCCTTGTGAGGCTGGGAGTTTCTCCCACTGCCACCTCAACCCCCACAGGTGTTTTCAGTCAGAGGCTTTGGGGCTTTATTTCCTGGTGCTGAAACCCTGGGTTGCACAGTGTGTCTTGCTCCCCAGGTGTTCCTTCCAGTTTATCTGCACACAAATGTGGGACTATACTATCCACCAGCCACTGCCTTGCCATGAGTCCTTTCAGCCTGGCTTCCCATCTCCACCCCTCCTATTGGTCTGGATGAATGTTTCTTCTTTAACTCCTTAGTTGTTGGACTTTCATACAGTTTGATTTTCTATCAGTTCTTGTTGTTTTTTGTTTTTAAATTTGTTGTTGTCCTTCTTTTGGTTGTGCGAGGAGGCACAGTGTTTCTCCTATGCCTCCATCTTGGCTAGAAGTCCAAAAATAAAGAATGAATTATTACCTTTTGTGACAGCATGGATGGAACTGGAGAGTATTATGCTAAGTGAAATAAGCCAGTCAGTGAAAGAAAAATACCATATGATCTCACTTATAAATAGAATCTAATGAACAAAATAAACTAATGAGGAAATAGAATCAGAGGCATAGAAAGATAAAATAGACAACTCTAGTAGGGGATGGGGGAGATGGGGACCAGTTGAAAGAAAATGAAGGGATTAGTCAAAGAACATATACGTATGACCCATGGACATGGACAATGGTGTGGGGATTGACTATGGGAATGCAGAGGCTAGCTGGGTCGGGGGTTAAAGGGAGGAAAATTGAGACAACTGTAGTAACATAAACAATACAATATTTTTTAAAGAAAGAAAGAAAAAGGACTTTTATATATTTCTTAATGTGGCCCTTTATATGAATTACTTGATTATTCATTACTTTGAATGACTATTTTTTTTGTAATGGATAATCCTAGGTTTCTTATAATAATGTAAATATTTTTATTTTCAGTTACTTGAATCTAATAAAATATGAAAAAATTAGAAATTGTATATGCTGATTCTGTTAGGAAGCAAGTGGTTAAGATCAGAGTGTTTTCTGCTGGAAATATTAATAGCCAGAAGTTTTATGGCTTGTTTTTTCAAATTTTCATAATACAGGTATAAAACAGTGTCTAGTACATAATAGGTCATTAATAAATATTTATTGAATAAATTAATTCCCTGTGATCATGTACAAGCTTTCAATAACAATCTTAAATAAATAATCTTATCCTGCTTAGTGAAATAAGCCCATGAGAGAAAGACAAATACCATATAATCTCACTTATATGTGAAATCTACTGAATGAAATAAACTGATGAACAAAATGGAAATAGAGGCATGGACACATGGAACAGATTGACAGTTGTCAGAGAGGAGGGGTGAGACTGAATGAAAGAACATGAGGGAATTAGCCAAAGAACATATGTGCATAATTTATAGAAATGGACAACGGTGTGGTGATGTCCATAGGGAAAGAGTTGTGGGGCTGGGCAGAAGGAGGCAAAGAGGGGGGAAATGAGGACACCTGTAATAGTGTCAACAATATAAATAGGCTCTAAGTCTTGCTTAGAGTTGATGGCAAATTGTTTACCATTTCTGAATTTTGTAGAATGGTTTTCATCTACAGCAAAATTTGATTTATTTTCTCACCTCCCATTCCTTCCACTTGAAATGCAGTTTTGACACTAGCCTCCTCCCAGGACCAATCTGGAATTTCAACTAAATTGTGGAGAGGTCGTCTTGAATAACCAACTGAACGCTGGCTGGAGAGAAGCCTTATGACCCTGAACAGACAGAAGAAAACACTTCAGCACAATGTGACTGGTAAGAAGGGCAGAAGAGACACAAGAGGGTTGGCTGGGCAGCCAGGGCCAGCAGCTGAAGTTCTGGAGGGAGTGTGGGGTCTAAATCCCAAGCTGGACTCCCCAGCCTACAGCACCAGAGCAGAAAGGAACCCAGATAACATCCAGCTGTGAAAAGAAGCAGTTCTGTTGCACAAGAAGAGACAGCTGGAAAAGCAAAGAGCCTCTTAAAGAGCCAAAGCACAAAATTTTGTTTGCAATCACTTACTTTGGGAGCCAACAAAAGGAAGACGACATGGACTAGAGATGCTTGAGGAGAGGTGGGTGGCTCTGGAGAGAAAACTGAGGGAACAGCCACCCAGATCCCTGTGCTGAGTCATTCCCCAAACCCCAGGAGCCCTCTCTCTCAGATAAAGCACTCCTCTCTGAATGGCATCAGCCTGAACAGAAGCAATAGTCCCACCCATAGGAATTACTCAGCCCCACCACATGGTGCTTAAGGCTGACTACTGATCACAGATTGATTAAATCAACAACTGATTGGTGTAAGGCTGATTAGTTTAATGGCTGAGGCAGAAAACTCAAAGAAGCAGCCAAAATGGAAAGACAAAGAAATAGACCCCAAATGAAAGAATGAGAGAATTCTCCAGAAGAACTAGATGAAATGGAAGTAAGCAATTTATCAGATAAGAGAGTTTAAAGTAATGATTATAAGGATACTCAACAGCATGAAAAAAGGCATAGAAAGTATAAAAAAGATCAGTCAGAAATAGAGAATTCAATCTCTGAAATAAATAATACGTTGGAAGGAATAAACAGTAGGTTAGATGAATTAGAGGATCAAATTAGTTTTTTGGAAGACAAGGTAGGAAAAAACAGTCAGGCAGAGCAGCAAAAAGAAAAAAGAATTTAAAAATTGAGAAGCGCTTAAGAAATATCTTGGACAACATGAAGTGTAACAATATCTGCATCATGGTACTATCAGAAGGAGAAGAGAGTGAGCAAGGGATCAAGACCCTATTTGAAGAAATAATAACAAAAACTTCCCTCATCTGGTAAAGGAAAAAGTTGCACAAGCCCAGGAAGCTCAGAGAGTCCCAAACAAGTTGGACCCAAAGAGGCCTACACTGAGACACATCATAATTAAAATGACAAAGCTTAAAGACAAGGAGAGAATCCTAACAGCTGCAGGAGAAAAGCAGGTAGCTACCCACAAGGGAGCACCCATTAGTCTGTCATCTGATTATTCATCAGAAACATTTCAGTCCATAGGGGAATGGTGTGAAATATTCAAGGTGATGATAAGCAAGGACCTGTAACCAAGGCTACTTTACCCAATGAGGCTATCATTTAAAATCGAAGGAGGAATAAGGAGTTTCCCAGACAAGAAAAGCTAAAGGAGTTTGTTAACACAAAACTAGTACTGCAACAATGTTAAAGGGCTTGCTTTAAGAGAAGAAACAGAGAAAGAAGGGGAAAAAACCCAGAGGAAAACAGTCTAACAATAAAATGGCACTACATACATGTCTATTAATAATTACCTTAAATGTAAATGGCTTAAACGCTCTAACCAAAAGATAGAGGGTAGCTGAATGGATAAGAAAACAAGATCCATATATATGCTGCTTCCAAGAGACCCATCTCATATCAAAAGATACAAACTAAATATAAAGGAATGGAGAAAGATATTTCATGCAAATGTAAAAGAGAAAAAAGCTGGGATAGCAGTGCTTATATCCAGCCAAATGGACTTTAAAACCAACACTATAGTAAAAGACAAAAAAAGGATACTACATAATCATAAAGGAAACAATCCAACAATAGAATATAACCCTGGCAAACTTTCACGCAGTCAATATAAGAGCACCTAAATATGTAAAGCAAATCTTGATGAACATAAAAGGAGAGATTGACAGAAACATAGTCATAGTGGGGATTTTAATACCCCATTGGCTACAACAGATAGATATTCAAGGCAAAAAATCAGCAAGGAGACAGCAGCCTTAAACAATACACTGGATCAAATGGATTTAATTGATATCTTCAGAGCATTTCATCCCAAAGCAACAGAATATACCTGCTTTTAAAGTGCACATGGAACATTTTGTAGGATAGACCACATGCTAGGACACAAAACAAGTCTCAGTAAATTTAAGAAGATTAAATTCCTATTAAGCATCTTCTCTGACTACAGCACTGTGAAAGTAGAAATCAATCATGAGAATACTGAAAAACACACAAAGGCATGGAAGCTGAATAACATGTTATTAAACAATGAATGGGTTAACAGTGAGATCTAGGAAGAAATCATAAATACCTTGAAACAAATGAAAATGAGGACCCAATCCAAAATATGTGGGAAACTGGGAAAGCAATCCTAAGAGGGAAATTCATAGCATTACAGGCCTATCTCAAAAGAAAAGCAAAAGCTCAAATAAGCAATCCGACTTCACATTTAAAGGTGCTTGAAAAAGAATAACAAGCAAAGCCCAATAAGAGGAGAAGAAAGGAAATAATTAAGAGCAGAGCAGAAATAAGTGAAATACAGTAAAAAAAAAAATACAAAAGATCAATGAATCCAAGATCTGGTTCTTTGAAAAGACAAACAAGATTGACAAACCTTTAACCAGACTCATCAAGAAAAAAAGAGAAAATAAATAAAATCAGAAATGAAAGAGGAGAAATAACAACTGACACCAAAGAAATACAAAAGATTGTAAGAAAATATTATGAACAATTAAATGCCAATAAAATGGGCACTGGATGAAATGGATAAATTCCTAGAAGCATAAAATCTTCCAAAAATAAATCAGGAAGAATCAGATAATCTGAATAGATGAATTACACCTGATGAAATTGAAGCAGTAATCAAAAAACTCCCAACCAACACAAGCCCGGGACCAGGTGGCTTCACGGGTGAATTTTACCAAACATTCTGAGAAGTAACAGCTCTCCTTCTCAAACTATTTCATGAAATTCAAGAGGAAGCAAGGCTCTAAAACTCATTTTATGAGGCCAGCATTATCCTAATTCCAAAACTAGATAAAGACACAACAAAGCAAGAAAATTACAGGCCAATATCATTGATGAACAGAGATACTCAAATCCTTGACAAAATATTAGCAAACTGAGTGCTGCAGTGCATCAAAAAGATTATACACAATGATCAAATGGGATTTATTCTGGGAATGCAAAGATGGTACAACATGCACAAATCAATTAATGTGATTCACCACATAAACAAAATGAAGGATAAAAAACACGTGATCATATCAATAGATGCAGAAAAAGCTTTTGATAGAATCCAGCACGTGTTTATAATAAAAACTCTGCAAAGTGGGAATAGAGGGAACATACCTAAACATAACAAAGGCCACATATGACAAACCCACTGCCAGCATCATACTCAACGGACAAAAACTACAAGCATTCCCCTTTAAGATCAGAAACAAGACAGGGATGCCTGTTTTCACCTCTCTTATTCAATATAGTATTGGAAGTCTCACAGCTATCAGACAAAAAGAAATAATAAAAGGCATCCAAACTGGAAAGGAACATGTCAAACTGTCTTTCTTTTTTTTTTATTTTAGTTGTTGTTCAAGTACAGTTTTCTGTCTTTTACTCCCATCCCATTCAAATTGTCTTTCTTTATAGATGGCATGATAATGTAAATAGAGAACCCAAAAGATTCCACCAAGAGACTATTAGAACTGATAAGTGAATTCAGCAAAGTAGCCAGATACAAAATTAAAATCCAGAAATCAGTTGCATTTTTATATTCCAATAATTAACTAATGGAAAAGGAAATTAAAAAACAATCCCATTCATAATTGAGGATGTAAAAGACCTCTACTTGAAAAATTATAAGATGCTGAAGAAAGAAATTGAAGAAGATACAAATAAGTGGAAGCACATCCCATATTTATGGATAGGATGAAGTAACATTATTAAAATGCCCATACTACCCAAGCAATCTATATATTCAATGTGATTCCTCTCAGGATTCCAATGACATATTTCATGGAACTAGAACAAATATTTCAAAAATTTATATGGAACCACAAAAGGCTTTGCATAGCAATAGCAATCCTGAGAAAGAAGCACAAAGTTGGAGGAATCACACTACCTTATATTAAATAATACTAAAAATCCAGAGTAATCAAAACAGCCTGGTACTGGCATAAAAACAGACACATAGATCAATGAAATGGAATAGAGAACCCAGAAATAAACCCACACATTCTAGTCAATTAATATTTGACAAAGGAAACAAGCCATACCATGGGCTCAAGATAGTTTATTCAATAAATGGTGTTGGGAAAATTGTACTGATACATGCAGAAAAATGAAACTAGACTACCTTGTTACATACACACAGAATAAATTCAAAATAGATCAAAGACTTAAGTGTTAGAGTCAAAGCCATAAAACTCATAGAAGAAAACATAGGCAGCAAAATCTCAGGCATTCCTTGTAGAAATTTTTTTGGATATCTCTCCCCAGGCAAGTGAAACAAAAGAAAAAATAAGCAAATGAGACTTCATCAAACTACAAAGCTTTTGTGCATCAAAGGAAAACTTCAACAAAATAAAAAGACAACCCAGAGAATGGGAGAACATATTTGCCAATACATCTGATATGAGGGGTTAATATCCAAAATGTATAAAGAATTTGCAAAACTCAACACCAAAAAAACAAACAACCCAGTTAAAAAATGGGCAAAGGACCTGAATAGACACTTCTCTAAAGCGGACATATAGATGGCCAATAGACATGTGAAAATATGCTCAATAACACTAATCATCAGAGAAATGCAAATTAAATCACAATGAGATACCATCTCACACCTGTCAGAATGGCCATTATCAATAAATCAACAAACAACAAGTGCTGGTGAGGATGTGGAGAAACGGGAACACTTTTGCACTGTTGGTGAGAATGCAGACTAATGCAGCCACTATGGAAAGCAGTATGGAGATACCTCAAAAATTTTTAAATGGATCTACCTTTTGACCCAGCAATTCCACTGCTTGGAATATATATATATATATATATATATCCTAAGGAACCCAAAACACTAATTTGAAAGACCATAAGCACCCCTGTGTTCATTGCAGCATTATTTACAATCACCAAGATATCAAAGCAGCCCAAGTATCCATCAGTAGATGAGTGGATAAAACAACTGTGGGATATTTACCCAATGGAATACTACTTGGCCATAAAAGAGAAAAATTATGCTTTGTGACAACATGAATGGATCTGGAGAACATTATGCCAAGTGAAATAAACCAGTCAGAGAAAGACAAATACCATATGATTTCCATGATATGTGGAATCTAGTGAACAAACTGAACTAGCAAGGAAAACAGAGACAGACTCATAGATGGAGAACAGATGACAACTAGTGGGGGTAGGGGAAGTTATGGGGTGGAGGAATTGAGCAAAAAGAAAAAAGGACTCATGGACATGGACAAGAGTGTGTTGATTGCTGGGGGAAGGGGGATATACAGGGACTAAATGATAATAAAAATATAATAATGGCCCTGACTGGTGTAGCTCAGTGGATTGAGCATGGGCCTGTGAAGCAAAGGGTCACCGGTTCAATTCCCAGTCAGGGCACATGCCTGGGTTGCAGGTCAGGTCCCCAGTAGGGGACACATGAGAGGCAACCACACATTGATGTTTCTCTCCCACTTTCTCCTTTCCTTCCCCTCTCTCTAAAAATAAATAAATAAAATATTTTTAAAATATATAATAATGATTATATTAACAAATAAAAATAAAGATGTTTTAAATAATAATAATAATTTTAAATGGCCCATCCAGAGGATTGGTATGATTGGTATGACTGTATCAGTTATACCTTATGGTAGTAACATAGAACTATTTTTATTGAGACATAAGAGAAGTGGAATAATACAATAATAGAATTTGCAAATTGCACTCATACAGTTATCATAGAAGAGATGAAATTACTTGATATTTAAAAGAGTATATACTCTGGAATTAAAAACAACTGAGTTTAAATCCTTATCCAATTAGTTTTTAACTGTGTGACTTGATCAAGGAAATTAACCCCTGAATGACATTTTCTGTAATAAATTGACAATAAAATATCTCCCATCACATAATATTATTATTAAGATCTTAAAATAAGCCTAGTGAATACCTTCAATGAAATCAATGAACAAATGGTTTTGTAGCATGCAATGAATATTTGCCAATAGAATTTAAAATTAGTATAATGCAATATCATTATTATATTAGTATATTTTACTCAGCAATGTGGGCCCTCTAATATTAGTGGAGAAGAAGAATAATTTATACTTGACATTAAACATATGCAGTTAAAGCAGTAAAACATACTGTTGTTACAAATACAACTGTGGCAAAAGTGAATTTTTCTCTTTGCTACTAAAGGTTTTAGAAAAAAATAATTAACAGAGTAGATAAATGCCAGAGTGATGACTTCAGATACAAGGAAATTCTTATTTTAAAAATGATATTTATAGTTTCTTCTTTATAGTTTTTCTTTTAATTTTTCAAAAATTTTCTCTGTTTTGTGTATATTATTTTTCTTTTACTAAGCTATACACATCGCTTCTATAGTCCTGGTATAAGTTCCATGACTGTGTTTGCTGGTGTAGTACCTGTGCCTAGCAGAGTGACTGGCACACCCAAGTACACAAGAAAGATCTATTAACTAGATGGCAGGAAATAAGGTAATTTAGACATTCATAGATATATCATTCATAAAAGCCTAAAATAGTGTTTCCATGTATGCACAGACATTAAGTATGTGTCTTTTTGGTAGATTTTTATGTTAATCAGAAAAACCTAGATTTAGGTGGTATCTACACATATACAGGGTGGGACAAAGGTGGATTTACAGTTCTACACGTAGAATATATACAATAATTAATAAATAATAACACAAGGATAAACTGTGTTTCCAATACTCATAACTGTAAACCCAGTTTTGCCCACACTGTGTAATTAATATAAAGCTAACTGGACAAAAGAAAGTAATTTGTCCCAGTAGAAGCAGTTTAATGGTTCCTTCCATTCAACTGTTCATTTCAGAATACACCTGATGTGGCCACAATCCTAGGCTCTTCCTGTGGAATTCTTCCAGGTTATCGTTTCTTCACCTACTTTCATTGCCAAAGTCTGTCCAGCCATTGAGAATGACCATCTGGTTACTGACTGTTTTCTCTGGTTCTGATTAATCAATATTCGGAGATACTGTTTCCAGGATTTACCCTTTGGCTACAGTACCATACAACCCAAGTAGGAGGTGTCTACTAAATGCCACAGTTCTGGAAATCAGTGTCAAGCTTCCCTCCCATTTCGACTCTGTGGTAAAACATGAATGTGGATGTTCCTTTTAAAATCCCTGGGCTAATTTTCTTATCTGAAAAAAATGATAATAAATAATTATTTTACCTACCTCCAATTAGTGTGGGAAGAGTAAATAAGATGAGATGCATTAAAATATTTTGCAAACAATTCATTATTATACCAATATCAAGTGACATTATCATGTATAGAAACAAAATGATAGGGACATGTTGGAGAGAATTGCTTACTACATACCTACTAAAACATTTATGCAAGGCACTTCATTTAATATTCATTACAGTCATGAAGCAGTCATTCTCTTCATTTTACTAACTATGCAGGTTTAAGCTTCAGAAAGATTGAATATCCTGTTTAAGGCCATGTAAGCTAATGATCAGTGTTGCACTGAAAGCTGAAAGAGTCATGTGAACTTCTTCAGTGAAAATAAAGAACAAAGGGAAACAGAAACTGTCAGTCAAGATTTAAAGGAATAAAATTCAAGAAGTGAATGGGGTTGTGGCAAACACAGAAAAATGCAGGGTGATACCTCAGGGCCTCCAGAAGACGAATGGGAGGTTGGGCTGGGGTGGAGGGAAGAGGCAGAAAACTGTACTTGAACAACAATAAAAAAAAAAAAAAAAACTCAAGAGGACAGCCCAGGACCTGCAGGGAACTGATTGCCCCTCACTTGAGTACATTGTAATTTTCAATCAATGAAAACTTCAGTTAAACCAATCTCTAAATACCATGACTTTTAATGTTAGAATTTTTGCCTCTATGGTATGGAAAATTGAGCAATATTTCTCTGCATTGGGTCAATCTAGGAGATCATCATTGGTATTCAGGCCAAAATGTCTGGGCTTTTGCCCAACATTTAATGTAAATGTTCTGGATAATTGCACTAATTCTTTATTTAATTCTCCTGCACACAGACAGACACTAGTGTCTGGGAACAGTTTATATATGAATATTGAAAAAGCATAAAGAGTATATGCATAGTCTTTTAGGGAGCATGGAGTTTTGGAAATCAAGCCTCTTCTAATGGTAAAATTGGAAATTTAACTTGAATTGACACAGAAACATTTTAAAGAGTATTTTTATAGGGTAAGTGGTTTTCCCAATGTGAAAGCTGGATAAGAAGGGCATTTTACAGAGGGGAAATTTTTGATAGAACATTGATTTTAATCAAAAGTAATAAAATTAGTGAGTGAAGAACTTATTTTTCTTTATGGAGAATTTGGCAAAAGAATGTATTTGCAACTCAGTCCTTGCAAGTGGTAAGAGAAAAGTTGGTGTATTGTTTCCAAACAAAACTCTAAATCTTAGCACGGACGACTTTTATTGTTTTTGATCCAACTAGCAAATTGCACAGTAGACAGATTTAGACCATTAACATAAGTCAATAATATGTCATCTGGAAACACTCCAAAGGCCAGTGGAGTAACAGAAGCCTTTAAAGAAACCAGGAATCCATAGACACTTCAAATTCTATGAGGGACCATTGAATCCATAGAAGCAGTGGATTGAAAAAACCAATCGAGTTGTCCACAGCTATGCTGTCTAGGGCTGGGTTCTTTTGCCAACCTTTCTTCTTATAAAGCAAATCAAAATACAAAATAGATTTCCAATGAATAGACTGATTTATAGACTATAACTATTCCATTTGTAGTAATTTTTGGCATAACTCTGTGTTTTCCTATAAGGAATGCTATTAAGTTAAACTCTAACCCAAAACCAAGAAAAAGGAAGGAATACTGACTAGAGTCATGCATTCAAATAAAGATCTTTTCTTAATTCTTATACACATAAATATATACTGGAAGACATTTCCTAGTCCTCACATACTGTGCCTGCAAGTTCCAAATCTCTGAAATGTTGACAACTTCTTGATGGCACAGTACATGACATCATGAGTGAATCTTATGGTCATGACTCCCCTTCTCTCTCTCTCTTTTTTTTTTTTGGTAACATGGGACCCCGGTCCAATGCAGTGTAGGATCCCATGCTGGTAAATAAACACTCTGTAAGTTAATGGTTCACAGAAGAGTCGTGCACACCTGAATGTGTGTCTGCTCCTGTAAGAACAAATCACTAACTCTTCCAGGATGAAAGGCTCCATTGCAGTCAACTTGTCATCAGTGGTCATTCAGTCTCCTCAAGGAGTGCTGCCATCCCTGGAGGTACAAAAGTTCTCCATTGCTGGCCAATTGGACATTCAACAATGGCAGCCCCTACATCATCAGCCTTGGTGATTAGAAAGTACCTGCTCATGGGACCATGTATAGGTTCATCTCTGCCATCACAGCCATTTCTTTCATGAGCCCATCAAACCAGCTCTAGGGTAGCCAATGACAGAGGCTGGCAAATGTCAATCAGCCAGGTCATTTTGTCTACTTTGTTGTTTACTGCCTCTTTCAAGGAGGTTCCCTGGTGGATGAACATGTACAAAGATCTCTGACTTTGTGTCCAGTTCCATATTTTAATATTTGGACCTCCTTGATTACAATATTCTTTTTTCACTCCAAGATTTTTACCTGGAGGTCTATATATCTTCAAAGCTCCAACCATTTATTTTTCCCCACAAAATCATTCACCAGGAGGATTTTCTCTACTACCATCTTTCTAGACTACACCTAAGTCTTAATACAGCTGCCATCCATGTGCATCTTGTGCCCATAGGCTAACCTGGCCCATCTGTGACATTAAGCTCAGGCTCTTTACTTCTGTGTCTGTTGGTCATGCAAGACTCTTCACAGGGCCACAGGCACAAACTGAAGAAGGGACACTGGTCCAACCATGGTAGATAATATCTGGGCTACCTACTCATGCAATTTGCTTATGACCCAAAAGAGTTCGTACCTCCTTCTTTGTGTTAGGAGGAGCAAGGGGCACTAATTTGTCTTTCATTTCAAAAGGGATAACCTGGCATGACCCCTCACCACAGATCTTCAAACATTTTTCAGGTAGAAAATGTCCCTGAAATTTAGCAAAACTAAACTCCTAGTAGATAATATAAAAGAAAAAATCTATGTGATCTTAGATATGACAATGACTTTTTGGATAAAACACTGAAGATACAAGCATGGAAGAATTGATAAGCTGAACGTCATTAAAAATTAAAATTTTCCACTCTACAAAAGACAATGTCAAGAGAATTAGAAGACAAGCCACAGGCTGGGAGTAAATATTTGCAAAAGACACAACTTACAAAGAACTATTATTCAAAACATACATAGAGCTCTTAAACTTCAACAGTAAGAAGCTAACGAGGACCTGAAAAACAAGTGGGATGAACTAACACTCTTCACAAAAATTAACTCAAATGGATCGTGAACCTAAAGATAAAATGCAAAATTATAACACTACTTCTAGAAAATTATGTAGGAGAAAGTGTAGATCACCTTGAATATTGTAATGCCTTTTTAGATCAACACCGAAGATATGATTTATAAAAGAAATAATCAATAAGCTGAACTTTATTAAAATTAAAAACCTTTGTGAAAAACAATATCAAAAGAATTAGAACACAAGCCACAGATTAGGAGAAATTATTTGCAGAAGGTATGTCTGATAAAAGCTATAATCTAAAATATACCAAGTACTGAAACTCATCAATAAGAAAACAACTTGACCTAAAAAATGGGCCAAATACATTAACAAACACCTCACCAAAAAAAGATATACAAATGGCAAAAAGCATGAGAAAAGATGCTATATATCATATGTCATAAGAAAAATACAAAGTAAAATAATGAGATACCACTATGCACATATTAGAATGGCCTAATTTCAGAACACTGACAACACCAAACGCTAGAGAAGTCATGAACAGTGAGAAGTTCCATTCACTGCTGGTGGGAATGCAAAATGGTGCAGCCACTTTGGAAGACAGTTTGGCAGCTTCTTACAAAACTACACATACTTTTTCACACACTTTGGAAATCATATTCCAGAGTACTTACCAAAAGGAGTTGAAAACATATGTTCATACCCATACCTGCACACACATGTTTACAGCAGCCTCATTCACGATTGCCAAAACTTAAAAGTAACCAAGATGTCCTTCAGTGGGTGAATGGATAAATGAACTGTGGTACATTTAGACCATTCAATATGTAATTCAGTCCTAAAAAATAAAATAAAAGAAGCTACTGAGCCATGAAAAAACATGGATGACACTTAAGTGCATATCACTAAGTGAAAGAAGCCAACCTGAAAATGCTACATACTGTATGGTCACAACTATATGACATTCTGGAAAAGAAAAACCTTGAAAACAATAAAAGGACCAGTGGTTGCTGGTGAAAGTGGTCAGGGACTAGAGAAGAGAAGGATGGTTAGGCAGAGCACAAAGGATTTTTAGATCAGTGAAACTGTCCTTTATATTAGAATATTCCTGACTCTCACTATTTCCTTAAAAGTGAACCAAAACAGAGAGGTATACTGTTGACCACCAATCATTATCTGGAAATAAAATAGATAGGCATTGAAGTAGAACTTACTTGTATTTTTTTTCCTAAGGTATAACTGACATACCTTACATTAGTTTGTACAACATCATTGATATTTGTATATATTATGAAATGATAACTATAATAATTCTTCTTTACAACTATCACCATGCATAGTTACAGAATATTTTTTGTGATGAGAACTTTTAAATCTATTCTCTTAGCAACTTTCAAACATAGAGTATCAACTCCAGTCACTATGTGGTACATGACACCCTCAGCACTTATTTTACAACTCAAAGTTTGTACATTTTGGCCCCCTTCACCTATCTTACCCACCCCCACCTCTGCCTCTGGCAACCACTTATCTGGCCTCATATCTATGAGCTTATTTTTTTTAATTTCACATATAAGTGAAATCGTACAGTATTTTGTACACATTATTTCTATCTGACTTATTCCACCTGACATAATGCCCTCAAGATCCATCTCTGTTGTCACAAATGGCAAGATTTCATTCTTTTTGTGGTTAAATAATATTCCATTTCACATATGTACTGCTTTTTCTCCATCCATTCATCCACTGGTAGACACAGGCATTTTTCACATCTTTGATAGTGTATATAAATACTGCAATAAATATGACATTCAGATAGTTTTTTCAAGTTAATGAGTTTTTTTTAATGACTACCCAGAAGTGAAACTGCTGTATCATGTGGTATTTCTATTTTTAATTTTGTTTAGGGAACTCCATATTGTTCTTCACACTGGCTGTGCCAGTCAGTTTACAGCCCCGACTACACAATGGTTCCCTTTTCTCCACATTCTCACCAACACTTGTTATTTTTTGTCTTCTTCATAACAGCTATTCTAATAGCTGTGAGGTGGTATCTCTGTGTGGTCTTGATTTATACCTATAAGACCCCTAGGTCTGTGGCATGTTCCTGATGATTAGTGATGTTGGACATCTCTTCATTTACCTGTTGTCTATCTTTATGTCTACTACCAAAAACATCTATTTAGGTCCTCTGAAAATTTTAAGTAAGAGATTTTTCTATTGAGCTATATGAGCTCTTTATATATTTTAGACATTAAGCCCTTATCAGATATATGATTTGTGAATATTTTTCCCATGCACTAGTAGGCTGCCTTTTTATTTTGTTGATTGTTTCCTCTGCTGTGCAGAAGCTTTTTAGGTTGATGTTGTACCACTTACTTATTTTTGCTTTGGCTACTTATGCTTTTGCTGTCAAATCAAAAAAAAATATTTATCCCTAACTCTGATGTCAAGGAGAAAACTGCTATGTTTTCTCATGGCAGTGTTATGGTTTCAAATCTGATATTCAAGTCTTTAATCCATTTTGTGTTAGTTTGTTGTAAGGTGTAAGATGGTGGTCAAATTTCATTTTTTTGCATGTGGTTCTCCAGTTTTCCCAGCACTGTACAGTCTCTTTATTGAAGAGAATGTCTTTTCCCCACTATGTATATTCTTGACTCTTTTGTCACAAATTAATTGAGAATATGTGTGTGAGTTTATTTCTGGGTCCTCTTTTCCAGTCATCTATGTGTCTGTTTTTGTGCCAGTCTCAGTATGCTGCAGACTTACAGGTCTTTTGGCTTTCAGCCTTCAAGCCAGATATTTTGGAGGCCTGTCTCTCAGGGCTGGGTGTCTGATGTGGGGTATGAATTCCTCACTCCTTAGGAAAGCTCCGGGTTTTGAGTTCCCTCCCAGTTGTGGATCACCATGCTAGGGTGCGGTTTGTGGTGAGAAGATGTCTCAGCCTTTCCTGCCCACTTTGGGGTGTTTTCCCTCTCATTTGCCAAATGTGAAGAGGTCACTCTACCACTTTTTAGTTTTTCTTCAGCAGAGCTTGTTCCATATGCAGCTGTAGATTGAGTGTGTCTGTGGGAGGAGTGAGTTCAGAACCTTCCCATGTCACCTTGAACTGGGACCAGAATTTATTTACTAATATGTTCCCTGATGCAATGGGTGCTCCATTACTGATGATCCCACTACACCCTTTCCAACATGAATCGCAAAACAATGTTCAACTTACAAAATCTCAACTGTGAGAGAGGTTTTCAATGAAGAGACAGAAAGTCATCAGGACTTCTCCCTCACGTGCAAGAGATGATTCTCACTCAGCATGCCAGCAGTACCACATCCCTGCACCTGCTGGCACACACCTGGCTCTTCAGACCATGCTGCTGATGTTATACAATCTCTAACTGGTCATTTGATAAAAATATTTTGCCAGCTCCTTTCTTGCTTTCTCTCCAAACATAGAAGTTGGCATTAACTTTGTAGTAAGTTTTTACATTTTTCTCATAAACAATGTAATTTATATTTGATTTTGCCACAGTAAATGTGACTCTAGCTAGCTGCAAGTTTGGGACTCATCACTACTTGTAGCAACAAAATTCACACATTCCATACCGTAAATCACTGATTTGTATTTGTTTTAAACCCCTTCTATGTGGTTTATGTAATTATGCAAAGATTCCAAAGCTTTATTCCTTTATTTGAGAAAAGTTTATGACACCAATCAGAAAACAAGCAATAAATGGAACTCTACACAACAATATCCCATTTTTAGGTATTTCTCATGCATCCTATTTACATTTTTATTTTTTCCTTGTGCAAAACAGCAACACCTATAGATTTACTCACTCAACCCATATACGTTTCTATTCAGTACTGATGATGAAATGTATTTACTATTTAAGTTTACAAGTTATTAACCTGAAGGTTTATTTTCCTATTTTTATCACTACTTTTTAATGCCTTAATGAACAACGTTTGTGCAACCTATTTATTTTTATAGATAAGGACTATCGCAAAGGCAATAGTAAAACAACATAATTACAACTGTAACTAATAAAAATGATCATATTACATATAATTCATCAAAATATTAGGCGAGATAAAGTGACCAATATAATCTTTATGGTAAATGGTCATCTTCAAAATGAAATGATTAAACTATTACAGAAATTCTAGGGAAAACCCAATTCTCACATTTTAGATATGGGAAATATATGTGACTAAAATTATATAGTCATCTTTTCTCTAAAACTACCAAATTTCCCACAGAACTTATGATATATAAATCACAGCCAGAAACCTCAGCAGTGTCAAGACCACACTTTGAGCAACCCACTGTCAGCCCACAGAGGAGGAGATGATCACAAAAAACATTACAGTGTCTATTAAAAGAACCTCCACTGTTGAATTTAAAAAACTGTTTAGTAGTGATAGTATTTCTGTGACAGTATTTTTGAATTTCTGTGATTCAAAAATTTGCATTCATCTGCAAAACACAAACTCAAACTTCATGCCATGCCAGGCAATGGGGTTGAAGGTGAATGAATAACATTATGACTTATTAAGACAACAAGTACAGAAATCAGTGGTTTGGTTGAATATACTTCTGTGGAAATTATGGTTTGAAAATCGGATCTTATTTTGAGATCACACCAAGTAGAAATTATTTAGTGTTTATGCTTATGGGACTCAAAAATCTTCAGAACTTTCAAAGATAACTTGAAGGTTTCTAGTAAAAACTCTCTGTGGCTTATACATCTACATATCTATGCTTTTCTGGCATACCTCACAAGTAATAGTGAAGGTGTCTACTGAGGCAACCTGGTGATGTTTGGGACAAGTCTAGTTTTCAGGAAATAAAATTGTGTATCCATGTCACCCAGTATAATTATAAATGTGTTTTCACATAGAGATATATGTCATTCTCTACTTCCAATCACACCTCAACACTCCAAGTGCAATGCTGTATACATCTGTTCTACCTTTTACGTGGCAGCCTTGAAATATTTAAAAACAATGATGATATCTGCCTTTAATCTTTCTATCTGCTGGCTTGTCATAGTTTCCAAACCTTTCTCAACTAGTCTGTCCTCTAAATACATTCTAGTCTGTCAATATCCCACCTAAGTCATTATATCAGAAGTAAGCCCCAGATTCAGGTGTGATTTTAGCAATACTTAGTAAAATGAAAGCGTCATTTGCCTTTTTTGGACAAAAACAATCTTTCCACTAATCTGTTTAAGACTGCATTGCTCTGGGGCAGCCACATCATATTGGCGACTCTCATTGAGTTCTCAGCTATTGAATAACTGTAAACTTTTCCACATATGAGGCTATAAGCCACATCTTCTCCACCCTAAACTTGCGCAGTGGTATTTGGGACATACCTGTTTTTCCTTCTGCATGAATGGAGAAGAATACAGATTTCCTCCTTAAGTGTAATGCTAATAATTTCACTCCAATCTTCTATCCTTGCAAGTTTTGTCAGGATCCTGATTCTGGCATTGACTGGAAGTCATGCCCAGTTTCATGTCTTCTACAGATTTGGTAAAAGACCCCTTCTTTTATACTATACACTTCACTAATAAAAAATAATGAACATGATATATGAAATATGCCATGGTGATGTTATAAAGTATATATATGTAATTGTAATAGGGTGCAGCCAGGACCACCCCAAAGAGGAGTTTATAATGGGGTCCAGAACTCAGGGTGTCCAGGAAATATAAAAATATAGGACATTCCCCACAAGTCTGAACTGGGGGATGGAACACAGTGGGCAGAGCCATTGAGAGCTATTTTGCATATCGACATTTTGCCAGGTTCAGACCTGATGTTCAAAGATGGTTGTTTTACACGTCTATAACAGCTGACCTGCTTCACAGATATGTTAAGTAGCTGTGGCCCTGCTTTGAGGCAGGGAAATGGGAGTGACTTTGACACATTATGTAACTGGGAGGCTGCTCCCCTTATAGCACCTGTTTGAGAGCTTGGAGATAATTCACTCCACGCCATGGGGTCGCACCTGCCCTGACTAAATATGGCAGCCCAGAAAGGCTGGAAAAATAGAGGAGTGCTGGCAGATGTAGTCGACTGTGGGAGGAGTCAGAGGTGGGTGTGCAGAGGAAGATTCCCATTGGGATTTAAACCCAGGCACAGCAGACATGCGGGTGGGAACCAGAGTTTTGGGGGCAGGGAGGGGGCACACTATCTTTGGTAACAGTATCCAGCACCCCCCACAGGTCCATTCTGTAACATAATGACTATCACAGCACCAAGGAAATTAGAGATCGTTTTGCAATATATAAAAGTATTGAATTGTTATTTGGTATACCTGAAACTAATATGATGTTATATGTCAATTTTATCTCAATTAAAAAAATGGAGACATGCAGGTTAAACAAAAACAAACCTTCCTCCCAGGTAACAATTTATCAGAGCAGCTATTCAGTAGATACTGATGTGCCTCACTATCCCCTCATCCAGTTGTTTCTGGTCCCAGAAGAGTTTGAGAGATGCTGCCAGAGTCTTGCAAAGTCTAGCTGCTCTGAGTCTATTACATTTTCTGACCCAGTGAACTGGTAACATCGGTGAAAATATGGCTTCCTAGATTCTAGAAAGACAAAGTTCTTCACTAACACACACACACAATAAAGATCTTGAGTAAGACTTGGGTGTATCTGAAAAGTATAATTTAGCAGCTAAGATTATTTTATTAAAATAAAACAAAGAGATTTAGGAATCCAGTTAAAGAATTCATTGAACCTGTGGTTTGTCTAGCAAGCCATGACCTAAGGGGATATGGACACAGCTGGCTTTTCTTTCACTTAAAAGAAGCATTTGGCCCGAGTTTGGAGGTTTTATATGAAACAAAGCAGAGTTTATCAGTCTGAAAAACTGCTTTGTATTCCTCTCAGGTAGACATGAGAGTGGTATTCAAGCTATAATGAAGAGAGTGTCCTGTCTCTTGAATGGCTCACATTCAGGCCACCCAACCCAAACTTCAGTTGACTCCTATAGCCCCTACATTTGTACATCAAAACTCAACCTAACCTCTGGCATAGGTCTCTGAGTTTAAAATGTTTAACCATGGAGAGTGATCTTCATTAGACAGAAGGAAGACCGTAGGGAGGAGATGGCACATTTTCCCCCAGTAGCCAAGGTGCACACAGAATGAGAGCTTTAAGAAGCTGCTAGGACTCATAAGCTCACATTACAAGCAGATGACAAATTTAGGGAAGCAGGAGGCTGGGACATTGGAGAATGAAAGCCCCATCTAAACAAGACAGCAGTTACCCAGTGGCAACCAACTAGTGCTACATAAGATCACAGACTCAGAATTTTTAAGTCTTCTGAGAATTTTTAAGAGAAACGATAAATCTGCGTTTTTATAGACCTGGTACCCTTGAGCACCTAGAACATTAGCAGGCACAGCATCAGAGAAAAGAAGCAGGCAGCTGGTTGCTGAGGGATTTGCTCTAAATTGTATGTAATGGGAAACTAAATTCCCTCGTTGCTGTCCTGGCTATTGACTAACTCTCCAGGCTAGGAGGAAGCACAAACTCTGACTACTACTACAGCATGTGCAATCACAGTTTTCCAGGTACTCATGCTGTGTACCCAGAAAACATAATAAAATGCTCAAAGGAGACCCACACCACTAGAATATGGTTGGCACTCCTCTCCCATTAACCTGACAATAGAGAAGATCTCTAAGATGCCAGGCTTTCTTGCCTCCCTTGTTAGTGAAGGAGTGGACCCAGGACACTTCCTACTTCAAAGGCCAGAGTGTGGCCACCTCCCCCAAGAAGTGAAGTTTGGAAATGAACTTAGAGATTCAATACCCTAACCCTTTGCATCAAAAAAAAAGTTTTTTTAAGGAATATCAATAAATATAATTGTCTTAATGTATATCTTTCAATTAATCAATTTGTGTTAGGTCCTGAAGTAGCTCTAGGGACATAATTATCATCGTAATTTGTGTTCTACTAAAGGAAGACTCTGAAGCAAGGGTTAATATTTGAGCAATTTATTTAGATGAGGAGAGGAAGTGAGAAGAGAAAGTAACCAATAAAAACACAGGGGTACTACCGTGGGTGACTGGCAGTTAGACCTAGGGAGCTTCCAAGAAACCTGCACCCAGGAGTTCCACAACCTGAGGGGTGAGGGAGCTGAGGTAATAATATATTAATATTGTTATTTTTGGTGGAGGGGCTTTAATTTCCCTGCATGAGAAAAGTGGCTTTCTTCAGCTTAAAAATTAAAACTTTAGGCAAAGAGGGGGAGGTCAGCTGGTGTGCCTAAATATGGATGGAGTACCAACACTGTTCCACTCTTGAATAAGTGAAAGTCCTCCCTTCCAAGATTATAAATTAATAAGGAGACATTAGGAAAAAACACAACAAAATATGAATAATGACACATGCACATGTATTTGGAACTTAAATTTTCTGAGTGATCTTTTGAGTATCAGAATTCAGTATGCATTTAAAAATGATCATGCTGAAAGCATAGCTAGTATTGAGTATTAATTAAGCAATTTACTCAGTCCTAGCCTTCTCCTCCAAAGTATTAAATTCATAGTGTTTTTCCTTCTTCCTATTATTAATATATTTTTATTCCTCACTAGTTTCTAATTGTTCAACTTTACTGTATTTTCTGTGTCATTTGAAGCCACCATAAATCCTATTCTGAAACAAAGAGAGAAAAAGAGATTGCAAAAGAGAGAAAATGAGAGAGGAAAGGAGTAAAAGGAAGGAAAATGAGATAATAGAAAGAATAAAGCACAAGTCTTTATTTCATGCAGTGGCCCTTTGAGAAGCAAAGCGAGTTTGATAAAAATTGCCTTTTATTTTCACTTATACTATGTGTGGTTTCCTGAATTTGGTAAGATTTTAGAAGATTCTTCTTGCAGGGAAATATTGTTCTCCTTTAGAGAGATCCTATTAAATAAGTAAATAAAAAGTAGACGGCCATGTTAGAAGAGTTGATGAAAAAGTTCATACTGGGCAGAAAGGATTTAGAAAAGTCTACAAAGCTGATCAAATGAACAAGTATCCTAGATCATTTATCTCAAATGTTGTGGTTAGAAGTATTATATAAAAATAAAATTGCTTTGAGGAGTGTTGAATGGTCTCATGAACCCAGAAGGCATGATGATTGAAATAACAACAGACTTGAAAGAAGCACTATGTACTCTTCTCATAATTGCTTTGATATATTAGGAGATCTGCAAGGGGTTTTAATGGGATATGAAGTTTCCATATGGAGGACATTGGCAGGATTGATTCAAAACATGTGCCTATTTGTCAACAATGGTGTAACTTTTACAAACATCTATGGAGCTGTCGGTGAAGACAGACACTAGTGATTACAAAGAGAGAGAGAACTGTAGAGTGAATAGAGGATACCAGTTCAGTAAAGACTTGGGTTCAAATCCAGCACTACTGCCTACCACTAGCTGGCCGACTTTGGGCAAGTCATTTAACTTCTCTAAACCTTGTTTCCTAATGTTTAATATGGGGCTAAAAACAACACTTAGAATTAGTAGGTATTAGTAGTACAGCATGGCTACCATAATCAAATGAGATGAAATCTATGGAAATATTATAAATAATAGCTGTTAACATATTTCCACACTGTCAAATTAATCTAAAAGATGTTTTGTTTAAAGTCCCAACATAGTTGCTATCAGATAATTTAGGAAGATCTTGAATTATAATCTGTATTTTTATACTGTTCCTGTCACAATTCTATGTCTATTGAAACTATACTGTTTCTTTCCTGTCACCTGCACAAAATAAACAATTGTGTGTGTTTCTGTGTTTACCATATACAAGATGTGTGAGACCCTAACTGTACCTCAAACAAGATGCTTGGCATGGCATAGCCTTATAATTACCCAAAGTCTCTGTGATTATATGTGCTTATACATGCCAGGACAATAAATCACTGACTATATATAAGCCTCAATTCAAAAGCAATTTATCTGGTTAATATCCTTTGAGTTATAAATATACTACCATTACCCCAGGGCCAAGCTGCTTCAGTTTGAACTCATCATATATTCCATAAGTGCTAATAACTAAGGTTTTTATGAGGTCATTGGCTTCCTACTCAACCTTAAAAACACATCCATAACCCTCCTTCTATAATCTCTGTATGGTTTGAGTCCATTGTGAAGATTTATGGACTACTTTACTTTGAAAATTAATGTGGGACCAAAAAGGCAGGAAAATTTCCACACAATGTTGATTATATAAAATAAGATAGCAAGGGGGAGAGAAAAGCTCCAAATCTGTTTATTCATCACTGGCTAATAAAATTTTAATAATGGATTTGCTGAAATGAACCCAACTGTCAGGTGCCAGATCAGCTCTGTTGCTACACCGTCTAGGCGGCCAGCTCTGCCAAGTCCTCTGTTATCTTTGGCACCAGGTGAAGTATTCTTACATTGGTACACTGGATGTAAGCTAGAAATAGAAAGCAAATAAACCCACTAGATAATTGCATCAAAATGAATCATGGTCTTCAAACATCTAATCAGACAACTGCTTTATAAGAACACATTAACCAAAATGAATCTCAATGCATATGTGAAGACAATATTTGTGTCAGTAGTGGCTAACTCAGTCTATCCATAAGATTGCCATTATAGACCACAAACAGTTAGTTACTTTACTAGAGTCCATGAAATGTTCTTCTTTTGCCCAAGTATGATTAGAGAGTTACACCAAAAACGGATGAGTACAGGACACTTCCCAAACTCCAGTGGGGAGAAAAACATTTCCTAAGAATTTTATTTCTTACGAACATGACAAAAATCCAACAGTGATATAACAGTACTCATATGTATCTTTTATGCATGCCTTAAGAGTTAAAATCATATATTCTTTACCAATAACTTCCATAGAAAGGTAAAATCTCTTCTGATTATTAACTATTCATGATGCTTGTGGGAAAATGGTACAGGAATTAATTAAGGGGGTTTTATTTATTTTTAAGTGATTTTTACATAGCAATTAGATTCTAATGGTTATTTTCTAATGGTTTATCAGTGGAGTCACTAGAATGTATGAGAAATGGGGTGTAAGTTGAAAACTTGCAGCAAAAGCAGCCCATTTCAGAGGAGCAGTCTCTCTGTGCCAGTGTAGAGAAGAGAATGACCCAGGTGCAAATGGCCTATTCAGACTTCATTGATTTGAATGTGGTGTTTGGCACACAATCCTCCATTCTTATTCAAGTGTTTGGATCAAGATGTAACTTCTTAGAAGCCTCCTAGGCGAGCATGTCTTTTTCAACCCAATTCCTCCTAATCTCTAGCCCACTTCCTTCAGAGGATGGAATGCCTTTCCTCTCAGTGCACCTCAAAGCTCAGTCCGTACTTGATTCTTAGATCTCAAGATTAAGTTAGAAGCAAATGTAACATAGACCCTTGGGCCTAAATGACCTAATTTACCTCTCTACCACTCAAATTCCCTAGGAAATAGTTCATAACTGCACTACTTTGCAAACCTGCTAGAAAAGCAAAAAGGACCACGGGAACACATGAATCTCACATTTGGCTTCAGCTGTCCAGTTCTGCCCCTACCAAATCTACACTTTCACCGAGTGGTGAATATTCACAGTCTCCCCTTTTCTCACTTATGTTAGGCCAGACAGCTGTCTAGGTCTAGTTATTAGTAGACAAAAGAAGGCTAGTTTACATTGCCATCCTAGACAAAGAAGTCCTAATTCTCTTTAACCAGGGTATATCTTGACTTCATGAGACATGGGGAACCAGGATAAGGAAAAACCAAGACTAAGGATTAATTAGAGAAATATATTAGTTTTCCTGTTTCACCTCACTCTTGATTTTACACTCGCTTTCTATAAGGTGTATTTTTGCTTATATATGTTCATTCATTTTCACAGCCACGTGTCAAAACTGCTACTTCTTGGATAACTGAAAGACACTCTTTGGGAAGAGCCTATTTCATGCATAATGTGAACAACAGCTATTTGTTGAGTTAATTTGAGAACTAACCATGTGCCAGGCACTGCACAACATTGTTTTTTCAAGCTTTATTGAGATATAATTGACCTATGACAACATATAAGTTTAAGGTATACACATGATGATTAGATATATTATATATTGTGAAAGGATTACCACAATAATGTTAGTTAACACATCTATCAGCTCACATAGCTACCATTTGTGTGTGTGGTGAGAACTTTTAAGATCTACTCTCTTATCACTTTCCAAGGACACAAAACAGTATTGTTAACTATAGTCACCATGCTATATATTATTCATCTTATAACTGGAAATTGGTACCATTTGACCATTTGGATCCATCTCTCCCACCCTCTGACTCTGCCTCTAGCAACAAATAATCTGCTATCTGCCTCTATGGGTTTGGCTATTTTTTTAGGTTCCACATATAAGTGAGATCATGCAATATTTGTCTTTCTCTATCTACCTAATTTCCCACAGTATAATACCCTCAAGGTTCATTCACGTTGTCACAAATGGCAAGATTTCCCTATTTCATGGCTGAATAATATTCTATTACATATATATATGTGTGTGTAATAGAATACATATATATGTTTTCTTTATCCAGTCATCTTTTAATAGACATGTTGCTTCCATATCTTGGCTATTGTAAATTATGCTGCAGTGAACATGAGGGTACAGATGTTTCTTCAAATGATGCTTTTCTTTACTTTGGACATATACTTAGAAATGGAGTTGTTAGGTTATAAGGTACTTCTCTTTTCTGAGGAACCTCCATACTGTTTTCCATAGTGGCTATACCAAACTGCCAGCACTTGTTTGTTGGTTTGTTGATAGCACTACTAACAGATGTGATATCTCAGTGTGATATTAATTTGCAATTTCTTGATAATTACCAATGTTGACCATCTTTTCATATACGTATTGGTCATCTACACGTCCTCTTTAGAGAAATCTCTATTAGGGCCCTTTGCCCATTTTTTAATTGGACTGGATTTTTCCAGTGTTGAGTTGTATAAGTTATTTATACATTTTGAATATTAATCCTTTATCACAAGTATTATTTGAGAGTATTTTCTCCCATTCAGTAGTCTTTTATTTCTTGCTGTATTTTCCCTTCCTGTGCAAAACTTTTCAGTTTAATGTAGTCCCATTTGTTGTTGTTGTTTTCTTTTTCTTTTTTTCCTGACTGAGGAGACATACCTAAAAGTACATTGCTAAGAGCTATGTCAAAAAGTTTACTGCCTGTTTTTCTTCTGAGAGCTTTATGGTTTCAGGATTTACATTCCAATGTTGAGTTTATTTTTGTATATGGTGTAAAAAAGTGGTCCAAGTTTATTTTGCATTTTTTGTCCATTCTCCCCAGCACCACTTATTAAGGAGACTTCCTGTACTTCATTATAAAGTCCTGCCTCCTTTGTCATAGATTAATTTACTGTACAAGCAAGGATACATTTCTGGGCTCTCTATTCTATGCCATTGAGCTACATATATTATTTTGTTATTGTAGCTTCACACTATAATTTGATATCAGGGAGTGTAATACTTCCCACATTGCCCATTCTCACAATTTCTTTGGCATCATGTTCTCTCCACACAAAACTTCTTTAGAAGGATTATTCTGAATTCAGCTAGTTTATAAATCTCTATTTATTTAAGTCAGCTATTGGAGGCTTCTTAATTTCCTCTAGTAATGTTGTGTTTACCTGATTCTTCATGATAGCTGCATGTTTGAATAAGCAATCTCTTCTTCCTTACATTACAGTTTCATTATGGTGGGAAAAACCACCAGTGGGCTCAGGTTGGAGTACTGTATGGATCTGCTGTAGCATTCACAAGTAGGCAGAGCTTCATATCACAGTCTTTGGTCGGGTTATGCCACTGCTCTGAGGTTGAGGGTGTGTGATGGTGCTACTGTCTTCTGGGCTCCATATTCAAGCTGGGCCACTGGGCAGGCTCTCTGATGGGTAAGGGTGCTGGCTGTATTCTATAGTCAAGTAGGGCCCCTAGTTGGACTCTTCATTTATCTGTGGTTGGACAAGGTTGCAGACTGTGTTTCCTGGCAGGATGGTGCCTCTGGCTGAACTCTGTGTTCAGACAGGGTTACAGGCAGGTCTTCGTGGTCAGACAGGGTGTACTCTATGATCAGACAGAGCCATAAGCTCTGTCCCAGAGTTGGGCAGGGCCACAGGCTGGGCTTTGCAATGAGGTAGGCTGCTATCCGTGCTCTGCTCTTGGGCAAGGTCCCTTGCCAGGCTTTCAGATTAAGTAGGGCCTCCAGCTATGTCCCATAGTTGGGTGGGGCTGGAAACTTTGCTCCACAATCAGGCAGGGTCACTGTTCAGACTCCTTCGTCAGGTGAGATTGCAAGCTATGCTCCATGATTGAGTGGAATCACTGGCTGGGCTCCTTGCCTGGTGAAGCTGTAGTCTATGTTCAGCAATTGAGCAAGGTTGGCCTCTACTCCTTGGTGGTATGATAAGCTGAGCTCTGAGGCTGCCCATGGTTACGCCTTAGTTCTTTGGTTATGTGGGGCTGGAGGCTGAACTTAACAATTGGATAGGGTTGGTGATGTGGATCCCTGGCCTAGCGAGAAAGATGGGCTCCACAGATGCCCAGGCTCTCTGGCAAGGCTTCCTTGCCACACAAAATTGGAGGTTATATTCCAAAGTTGGGCAAGGCCATAGGATGGGCTCCACAGCTGATACAGGCCACTGACTGGGGTCTCAAATCAGGTACAACTGCCAACCAAGCTCCCTGGGTAGATGGGTTGCCAACTCGGCTCTGCAGTTAAGAGCCACTGCCTGGGAATTCTACTTGGGAGTAACTGCAAACAGAATGGGTCCACCAGGACATGGTTGTTGGTTGCTGGGGGAGTGAGATGTCCAATTCAGGCTCTCTTTTCTCACTAGAGAAACTGGGGGGCAGTGGTCAGGGAGGGGAATGTGAGTGCAGCACTGCACCAGCCTACAGGAGGAGTGATGTGGTCAAAGTGAGATTGCTCCTCTTACCCATCTAATTCAGTTCTTGCCAGTTTCTGAATGCCAGAGGGTGTTTCAATCTCACTCTCAGGTAATTGGATATTCACAGTGGTGCCTTATCTAAACATAGTCATTAGTTTGTTTTTTTGGGGGGGCAGGGTGGGTAGAATCTGAAATAGGGAACAAACTATGTCACCATCTTCATGACATCACTTTCCTGCAATATTATTTAAATATACATCTCATTTAATAATCACAACAACTTTATGAAATATGTTCTCTTATCATTCCCATTTTACAGAGCAAAAAATGGAGGCTTTTAAATGATCATGCAGCTGGCTAGTGAGATAGAATATTTATAAGTTAGGGCCATCTGACTCCAAAGCCCATCAGTTCTCTAATATGACTGGTGTTGCTGCTGCAATTAACAATGAAAAGCATTAAGGGAATGCAATAAAGGACAGATTCTATACTTAAATTTTAATATTAGTTGACTGCTGATTTAGGTAATATTAAAGACTAATATTATCAGAAAAGCAAAATATGTTAATATCCAAACAGGGAATATCATATGTCTTCTTGGATGAGAAGAGAGACATCTGGTTATCATCCACAAGGTAATAATTTGATAATGGTTAAACCCAGAACAAAAATCACAAGAGCCTTCACTAAGCAGTGAAGCCATTCATAGTTCCTGACTCTGCTTAGCCCTCAAGAATCACAGCACATTTGTTTTCTGGTTTTCTGAGGATCTCTGAACCTTTTTGAATGAAAAGCTAAATCACCAAAAGCAGAAATTTCAGCATCATCTGATTAGTCACTAATTTATTCATGGAGTGCATTATACAAAACACTGAAGGTATTATTAAATTTTAATAATTTTTTAAATATTTTTTAATATTATTAAAATGAGACCCTGATACCCAAATTTTTCAGTGGGGTTGGCAAGCTAAAAGAATAAAAGAAACATTTGCCTTGTGTGTGATAATTGTGCAAAGAATAGTAGGAACAAGTGAATAGATTGATCACCTGTGAGTGAATTGTAAAACATGGCAGTAAGCCATGTGGTATGCATCGCTCTTTTTATTTCCATTCCCTCTAAATAAACAAGTAATAATAAGAAGAATCATATGAGTTTCTTTTTTATTTTATTTTATTTTATTTTAGTTGTTGTTCATGTACAGTTTTCTGTCTTTTCCTCCCATCCCAGCCCACCCCCACAGCCCTCTCCACCTCCCTCCCATTTCCACCCCCCCTAGTTTTTGTCCATGTGTCCTTTAAACTTGTTCCTATAAACCCTTCCCCTTTTCCCCTGAAATTCTGTCCCCTCTCCCCTCTGGACACTTTCAGCCTGTTCTCTATCTAGTTCAGTGTCTTTGGTTATATTTTGCTTGTTTGTTTGTTTTGTTGTTTAGGTTCCCCTTGGGTTTCTTGACACAAAAAAGAGACATGTCATCTTAGATCAAATGTTTTTCTTCAGAAAATTATTTCCTGTCACATCAGTCCCATGACATGAGTAGCTTCAGTCTGTACTGTGTAACTCTGTCCCATGGGATGATAGAAGCCTACCTACCACAACAATGCTAACATAAATTTCCCCTTCAATGGAATTCACCTAATTGAGGCTCTGTAATGTGAGAATGTGTGCCTGAGTTCAGGATCTCCACTTTTCCTTACACAGAGGACAAGTGCTCCTGTCCTATTCACCACTCTTGGACCAGTTTTCCAAATCATCACTGTTGCCATGTTTCTTCATTATGATGTGTTGGGTGTCAATAGATTGCCTTCATTCCAGTTGATATCCTTAAATGGGGCACACAAATGTCAAGCATATACCCACCCATATGACTTTTTGCTGCTGCCTCCCTCACATGATTGGTCAGCTCCTATTCTTTCTATCCAGCCTTCATGTGCTTGCCATCTAAAGCCTTTTCTACTGACTTCAGCTCCCTTACTGTCCCTCCCAAACATGACACTTGGGGCTCTACCAGAAAATTACATGCTTGATTGCATCAATTTTTTTCTTACTCTGCAATTATTTCTTGTGTACATGTCCAAATGGCATCTTTATAACAGCAAGAATGATGGTAGGGGGCACCTAATTTATTATCCAAACTGAGAGTGAAAAGGGAGTGTTAATAATTACTGATATTTCAGACAAAAAACAGGAAATGTTCCAGGCAAGCCATGGCTAATGCTCACCCTGTGTTATTTGCATCTGCCACAGTCCCTAGTGTAGATAGAGCTCACATGGTCAATAGTAACTTATTAATTTAATTGCTGGAATTCTCTCTAAAAGACAAACAGAAATTTATCTATAGATTTTAGAGTAAATTTATTTTGGCTGCATAGTTTTATCACAAGGTTGCTGTCAGTTTTGTGTAAGCACAGAAAAGGAAGGAATTATGAAGGACAATGCATATTTAAAAAGTGTAACTTTATAAAGCAGGTGGTATAGTACTACTGATTATTTTTAAGTAGTGTGGTGACTTGATCAGCATGTGTATAAAAATATATGTTTAGAATGGTAAAAGATAAACTTGGAAAGTTGGAGAATGGATTCAAGGAGATGTTATGCAACTTCTATTATGATAATCTAAAAATGGCAAGGGTTTGAATTTGATCAGTGAAGATGGGAGATGATACAGATTTCATAGATTTTTAAACTTATTGCCTATATGTCAAAAGAGAAGGAATCAATATGACTAAGTTTTTGGACTTTAAGGAAAGTCAATGGATATATTCAGAAAATAAAGTTTGCCTCACAGAAATAATGAGCAGAATGCAGAAGATGTAGGCATCTACAACCTCTATGGGTAGTCTTCTTAACAAGCTCATTTGGCCAGTCCCTACTGTGTATGGATGGGCCTACAGACTCCTATTCCTGGAATCAAGTTTAGGAAGAACATCCAGTCCTCTCAAGAAAACTGGGAGCATGAATGTGGATCTAGTATCAAGTATCTCCTAACACCACCCACTGATAGACATGGTTCTTATGGAATGGGAAAAGTATATTCCATTTCATGATCCAGGCTCATTTTGTGGTTAACTTTGCTTATTCAAGTTAAGCAGCAATCTGTTTTCTTTTTTTACAACTACATATGACTATTGCAGAATCGGTAATACGATCTGTGATGTTAAGTTGTCATTCTTTTCTAATGTCTTTAATATAAATAATTTATACATAATAGAATGCTTTTAAATGCATAAGGTCTACTATAGTGGCTGGCCCTAAATGAATGAATGACTATTCAGTCCCTTAAAGAGCAACTTAGTATATATCTTAGCTGACTATTGTCAATACAACCAAGCAATGTCTTCTAGTAAGCATCCAAAATCACTCTGAATTTAGTTGGAATCTTCAGCTTATGGTATAATTCTAGGTGACCTGACTTCATATTTTAGAGTCTTCCAGCTTTTATAAACTGATTCTATGGAAACTTTTCCTCTCAAGTCATAATTTTAATCAGTAATTTTTAAATATTGATGCATATTCCAAATATTATTTTGCAAAATTGCATATTGACCTCATTTTCCTCTTTCCTCCAATGAAAAAGGGACAGCGTATATATGCCTGAGCATTTGTGAGCAGAGTCACAAACTCCTCACAATATTTGTTCCAAGTCACTTCATCTTGTTGAAATCTGTGACCATTGGGAAGAAAAGAAACCCATCTATCCCTTAAAGTGGCCCAGGACAAATGCCTTTCAGCAGAAGGGAAAATGGTTGCATTTCAAGAAAAGCCTGACTCTGGTTCAGCAAAAAAAGAAATGTTAGCTCACTAACTTCTGCTATGTGGAAGCTATTCTTCCAATATGACTGGAGTTAAGCATGACCATTGAGGGCTGACGAAGTACATAACTAATACATACAGTCACTTCAGGAGTTCTGGGGAGATCCTTCTGCCCAAAAATAATCTCCACCCCTCACTCAGTCTGTAATACCTCTAAGAGTATGAAGTTTCTTATAACATAACTAATGACAGTGTTTTAAATATGTATAACTCTATAAAAGATTACCTAAAATGCATATTAATACACAGATGGTTTATACAATATTCTTCTAGAGAGTAGACTTTAATAAAGAGAAAAAGGAGTTTCTTCCTATCTAAAGGGCATCCTTATTTCTTTTTATTGTTTTTTTTTATTGTTTTTCAGTACAGTTTTCTGTCTTTTACTCCCATCCCAGACCTTCCCCCAGTGCTCCCCACCTCCCTCCCATTTCCACCCCCCTTAGTTTTTGTCCATGTGTCCTTTATACTTGTTCCTATAATCCCCTCCCTTTTTCCCTGAAATTCCCTCCCCTCCCCCCTCTGGAGACTGTCATCCCCTTT